>JAAGNO010004875.1:0-35361 GCA_033439905.1 Ceryle rudis | reverse complement strand
ACAAACAGTAAAAAATTCAAAGAAAAAATAAAACTTTTTTAAAAAAAAAAAAAAAAAAAAAAAAAAAAAAGGAAAAAAAAAAAAAAAAAAAAGAAAGAAAAGAAAAAAAGAAAAAGTCAGGATTATTGGATTATGGCACAACTTTGCCTTAGTTCAATTACATTGACTCTACCAGTTCTTGTACCCTGAATCCAAGCAAAACATCCAATTCTTGTTTAATAAATATCCCTTATTTTTAATAAAATAGTCCTTCCTCTATTTCAATTTGTTTGTATCCTATTTACAATCTTAACAAGTACAGATCTTTAACACTCACCTCTCTAAGTATCAGTTACAAGCAAACTTCTGTTCTGGTAAGGAAAGATTATTGTCTTCCTGGTTAAGAAAGCAAGTGATGGGGAAAAATGAAATCAATGAACACCATCTGTCTCTAGAAGTCACCATGATTCCCTTATTTTAATTTCTGTTATTATTAAGACCTTCATATAAAGCCGAGCAGAGCATATCAGCAAAACCAGCATAGAAATATAAAGTAATTCCGTAACATGTTTATGCTAGTGATGACTGATGATTTGGATTCATCACTTTTTACTCACTAGACAAAGAAAGGAGGAGGAACAGGAGGAAGATTGTATTGCAGCAATTAGAAGTCCAGGTTTAGTAGTAAAGCATGTTTTTATGAAGTCTAAAATAGCATTCTATACCACAAATCAAGAAAATATGCACGTATGCAAAACAAGTGAGGAATTTCTCCTTAACTTTTTTCATAAATGCCTGAAATACAGTAATAAAACAAAGGAAGATAATTTTATTACTGCTTTATCTATTCAGCAGCTATGCCAAGAATGAATTCCATTTCTTAGGTATCTACTCACACTGGAATAGCTGTAAAATTTCTTTTATATCATAGAATGTACTCTTTTAAACGATCAAAGTCACTCTTTAAACATACCCTTTCTCCCTCCAGTTGTGCTTGTGTCAGCCTTTAAATCATTCAAAATAAGCAGTAATTTTATGCAGGAGTTCCTTAAATAGTGTCAGATTCATCACCATTCACCATAAAACAGACATTTGCCAAAGTGACTCAGCAACTGGCCACTTGCTGGCTAAAGAAAACTCAGTCACTGCTTCCGACCTAACAGAAATGATGCCCCACATCAGATTTAGAATACACATGAGTGTGTTGTTTACCAAACTAAGAGGAAAATAAATTATCACTGTGAGTCACAGAGGGAAGGAAAAAAAACACAGAAATGAAGATGAATGTTAGGAGCCCAGAACAACCGGAAACGATAAACAAAATCCTGACAGACAGACAGGCAGGAATTGGATGCCAGAAAATACAAATACTGCTATAGATTCAGTTGTCTTCCTCTGATGATAACAAAGATTAGTTTTGCTGACAGGTAAATCACAAAGAAAAATCTTCTACTGTCCTGTACTACAGCCTGGATTATTAGATTGTATTGAACTGTGTAATTAGGCCACCACCAAATTAAGTACAGCAAAAGTTCAAATTCACTTCATATGAATATGCTAAATTGAAGGGATTGCTCACTGAAAATCGATAGCGTTATAATCATGCATCATTTTGCCATCCAAGATGACATGTTTCCTTTCTGTTAAAAAACCTGCAGATTTGACATGATTAAATAATCAAACCAATAAAGAGGAACCTTTAAGAGCCAGGAAGGAAAAAGCAGTTCAGCTCTGGTTCTGACAGAAGGAAACTCATCACCAACAAAATGAACTGAGGACGAGGCTGTTTCCAGCATATCAACAGAAATATATAATCAAGAAACAGATTATAAGCATGCTTGTTCTGAATGATTCATGAAGCATCATTTCTGCTCTTGCTTGGGTAATTAGAAGGCTTTCAACTCCAGTTCAGATATCTGTTTTGGGGCATTTTTCATTTTCAAACCCATTAAGCTAATGAAGTTTTTTCTTGCTTTCAAACATTGACATCAAGGAAAGAGAAGTAGAAATGCAAAATATGCTTTCATCAGTCAGCAGGAGTCCAAGATTTAAAATTCCCTAACACCAGACAAGGAGGAAGAAAAACCCAGATCACTGCAGGATGAATTTCTGAGGAAGCATCCTAAACTACACTTCCACAGGTCAGGAAGGAATCATGGAAAAAGCAAGCAGTCAGCAATTTGAAAGAGTATCTCTGGCAAAACATATCACATCACCTCACAAGGCTTTTTGACTCTGACCGTAGTAATTAAGAAAAATAATAGAGCAAACAAACCATGATCAAAACTTTACTGATGACTCTGCTTAATCATACAACTACTTGGAATTTCACGACAGCTCTCAGCATAGGAGTCTGATCTGAGTGTCTATGCTGGCAGACTTACCAGTCTTATAAAACAAAGATCTTATAAATGAGTCTTATAAAACAAAGATCTGTTATACTTGTGCTCTGTGATGGGCTAGTTTATTAATTTGCATCGTGCATTATATTTTAAGGAATGTCTTACATATAGGATAACGTACAGAAATTGTAATGAAAGCTTTGTGATGTAACATTCTCTTTCTCAGTGGAGCTTAGAAAAACATAAAGCTGATAATGTGTGTCACAGATCTGTTGATGAAGCATGAGAAAGCAGACTGAATGAACTAACTCAGTCTCTTGGGAGAGCAAAAAAATACTTCCTCATGCAACACCAGAAGGTCTGTCGTATTTGTAACTCTTCTCCAAGTTCTTGATTTTAATAAAGAAATGTTTTTGTTAGAAATTGTGTAAGTATTTTTTTCATAAGGCATACTAATGGTACCTTTCTAATTTCAGACTAATTTTTTTTTTAATTCTAAAAGTCTGGCCTTAAGAATTCCCCCTACTCATTCCCTCACTCATTACTGTTACAATAACTATTTGTATTACTAAGTAGCTCTAAAACATAATCTAAACTTTTCACAAAGGTTTTAGATTTTGTAAAATATGCACTGCTTTATTTTGCACTGACTGCTCAGCAACCATCAGAGCATAACCCTTTTACTTGCTCTGGATTAAAAAAAAATGACAGAAACGTGAAATATCCTATATTCTCATCAATCATTCAGCCATTCAGTCACAGATTATTTTTTTCCATCACTTCTATAGAATTTTTGGACTCCACAAAGATTACCCATAACAGCACTTAAGGGAAAGAAAATGTCTCCATTCTCTTACCCTTTAGAACGATTGTTTACTCCATTCTAAAACAAAGTGGTCTGCAATAGCAGTTCCTAGAGCCTTTAGCTAACGGAGATAAGGAAAAAGGGGTTCCAAAATTATTTCAATTTGAAGCTGTTTGAGAACATAGAGGCACTAAATATCACACCACCTTAATTCTTGTCTGCAGAGTACTCCTTGCTTAAAACTTTGTTCTTCGGACACTTGTGCATCTGTCATTTGTGTCCTTCTGGCCAACCCATATTCAAGGGATTACATTTACGTGACATTATACTCAAAACTTTTGTGGCTCCTTGTGGGGCAGCAGAAGAGACAAAGAATTTTAGGCAGTAAAGTATAATGATGAAGATTTAATGAACAGTAGAAAACCCACCAATTCATTTGTTTGACAACACCATTCTTGATGCCTGCAAAATCCCATCAGTGAAAGGCACAGAGCAGGCTGCCACCTTACTCTAGAAGTCAGTAACTGAGATTAGTTTTAAAGTAATAATAGCAAATATATTTTTCTGTTTCAAAACAATATCAAGCAAAATATCAAACTTTCATCCTTTCCTACTCTCCCAGACTTGCATTTCAAGACATTAACAGGATGTAGACATTGTACAATATTAATTTTCTACCTAACAACAATAAAACAGTCTGGGCTACAAAGCTGAAAAGTCTCAGTGGTCTGAGGCACTTAGATGTGTATTTTTATGACTGTCTTCCCTCTGGCTCCTGGCATTTAACAGACATGAATTATGTATTGTGGCACTGTACAGAGCCAAGGAAACATTGCCTCCAGTTTACAGAAGAACTGCAGGGCACAGTGAGTAAATACCCTGACTAACATTTCACATCCATGTATCTGTGGCAGAACTGGGAGTTTCTGGTTGAACTATCAAGTCCCTGAACTTAGTAAGAAGACTTAAACTACAAAAGCATCTGTTCTCAACTCCACAGAATGTGGTACCTCTATACAATAGGGTATGTTTATACAACACACTTTTGTGTAGTGGGTAGACCCTGAAACTCCCTTTACATTAGCTAGACTAGCAATATGAACACAAATTTTCAGGAAGCTCAGGAGCTGTGGATATGAGCTACAATGACATAAGGCAGAGTAATCCGGACTGCACTGAAATTCATTCTGCCACAGAAACCATTACCAACTTCTAAACCAGCTTGTTTAAACCCAGCCAACCATACAGATTCTATTGCAACCTCAAATGCAGACATATTTGGGAGTTAGCATTCCATCCTGGGACATGGGGAACTGAGTTGCCACTTTCTGCTCTACTTCACACGTCTTCCTGCACCTTAGGAAAGCTACTGTCTATCCTGTGTTCCAGTTCCCCAGCTTTAAAATCAGGATAGCACTTTTCTGCTAAGGATAGCACTTTTCTGCCTCAGAAGTTTGTTCTGAGGCAAAAACTATAATAAAAGATCATAAAAACTCAGGAAGCATCATGGTAATATATACTAAAGATATATACTAAAAGATATACTAAAAATATACTTGCAGAATTTCTTTTTCCAGAAATCTCTCCAACGTGTTATTCTCATTGAAAAACAGCTTACCACTCCACATTAAATTCTTAAATTTACAGTTATTCTAAATGTAAATATATTCAATTAAACTTACATTGTATCTCTCTTTGCGAATAATCTCTCATTTATTTTTCATATATATATGTAAAAAAATATTTCTTCCCTCAATTTACTTATCAGTAAGTTACATTGGCATATGCTAATACATCTTAGTTACAAAGGCTGGCAGGCTGGCAAACCGAAGAAACTGCCAGCAACATTCTATGCAAAACAAACCCCCAAAAGCAAAACAAAATAAATGAAAGCATGCATTACAGAAAAAAAAAAAAAAACCTACAGGGTAGAATAACTATCCTATAATAATGATAATAATTCTAATTCATCGTTCAACCAAAGTGATAAAAAAACTTGGGATCCCTCAGCCTGTGACCTTCCAGAGGTAAGGGCTCATTTACTCATCCTCTGTGATGTCACACAGTACTGATGATGCTCTTTTTACTTCCAATGAGCTATAGGGGAATGTGTCACCCTTCTTTTTCCAATATTTCCTTTGAATTACTCTCTGGAGACTCATTTCTCTCCTAGTATCAACAGGCATGTCTGCACTACTCCTTCCTGCTACAAACAAATTATAACCTCCACTCAGTTGTCCCCTCCACTATGTCACAGCATTCATTACATGGCACATCTCCAACTTCTAAGACAACAGGATGCTGATCCAGAAAACTCCTGGAGAACAGACAGCATCTTCTTACCCTTACAATGAAGCCATCAAGGAAAAGACAGATCTTGTAGAACAAATCCCAAAGGACATATCTGATAGTCACAGCCAGTGAAATACATATAGGACAAAATAAATCAGTTAGTCATTGATTAAGTAAATAAAAAATAATTTAGATGCTCAGGATAACAGACAAGAACCAAAGAATGCCCTTTTCAAACCCGTTCCCTTTGGAATTTACCAGGTTCCAATGGGATGAAAGCTTTAATATTACACTTATAAAGCCATTAAGGTCCATCCTTAGAAATGCTCTTCATTTAAGCATTTTCTGACAAGTAAAGCACAACAGAAAGAAGTTGATTCTGGTAGTTATAAATTAATCCAAGATTAACAATTTTATAAAAACTGTGAGGAGTGACAATCCTTTCATTTATTGCTCCAAGTTGAATATTTCACTTTCTGCAGCAAACCCTTACCTTTGGCATTTGCACAATAAATAAAGGTTTGTCTTCACCTCCAGGAAATGAGATCTTCTTTGTGCTGCATACTTCATAAATTCTTTTTTATTGTTAACACAGTCTTCTTCCCCACTGAGCCATGGAATAAAACTACAGTAATTATTGCCCTTTCTGAATAATTTTTCCTACTTCCTGGATATGGTCAACATTTTGGAAGGAAAAAAATAAAAAGTTGAAGTTGCAGTCTAACCAAGTAGAAAGATCTCTGCAGCCAGAAGAGCTCTGTGTGCTTGTACTCAGCAAGCTTTAAACTGCTAGCTGCAATTATTTTTGAAGTTGATGAGCACAGCAGCCAAACAAACTGATAAGATTCGCATGGCTGAGTCAGTTCACATACACTGACTATTAGTGTTTCCTTTATATTAAACGTACATAACATAATGGGGGGATTTCTAATCCTCAGAGAAGAAATGTAGCACGGTAGGGTGATTTGAACAATGGCCAAACAATATTGATTTAAACAATGAACACCTGCAATTTGAACATCTCTACCTTCATTGAGACAGAACTACATTATTTACTAACTGGGAGGTACCTTTAAAGAGTCCAAGCAATCTGTGGTTCAGAACTCTTCTTTCTCTGATCTGTGATGAGAAATATGTATGTCACCCTCTAAAACGCACAATGGATTGTGGAATCTACAGCCTTGGAAATATTCAAAGCTTAATTTGAAAATCCTGAGCAACCTTATCTCCACTGGCCCTTACTCTGAAAAAGGTGATTGACAGTAGCACCTCCAGAAATTCCTTCAAGACTAAATTATACTATGATTCCTCTGACTCCTTTTAAAATAAACTCTTTCTTAGGGTGTCTCCTTTTAACCACAACATTTTGATTTCAGATAGTGGTTTAAAATTGGCCCTATTATTCAAGCTTTCCGTTCTTACACCTCTATTTCCATTTCTTTTGAAGTAACAAAGTGACCAGGGCTGTAGTGTTTCAAATTATCTCCAGTCACTAATACAAGGAGAAAGTAATTTCTTAAAGCTAATTTAATGTGCTTCTGAATTCTGTAATTTATTTTGATTCTGTGTTCTCTCTTCCTTTCCAGGCACTCTGCCAAAGAAGTTAAAGAGGGTTTTCTGGCTAGATCTCCAATATTCCTCTCAGTTGTTGGTTGGTTGGGTGGGGTTTTTTTTGAAGTCTACAGGCATAGGTGACTTCGTGGCACAGAGCCAAGCTGCAGCCATTAGTCAGGATTAAGTCATGTGATGCTGGTATTAAAGAGAGAAAGTAAACACCTCTTACTGTGGCAAAGTCTACCTTGAGAAAGAGGAGGTAGACATCTGTTCTTCTTGGGCAGATACAGGGAGGAATATTTCCTAAGAAATAAATCTTTGGTTTTTCAAGAGTGATCTTACATAAAGATCTCTTTAAACTCTTCAGGTCTCTTCCTGATTCTTTATCTTCACGGCTGCAACTAGTACTAGAAAAAATACAGAAGGATACAAATTTTAGGTAATCTTTAAAGAAAGGGCAGACTGGGATCTCTGTCTGTAGACAGGGACATTATACAATTTATATCTCTATCATATGTAAAGCAATAAGCACTGGATTTAATTATGGATTTTATACTCCTTTTTGTCACCTATGTAAGTAAACAGACCACCCTGATACTCCATGGACTGAATTTTAATAACTCATTTTTGGTGAAGAACACAAAGTATAACTGATCAGATAAAACAGGAGGAGAGCTTCAACATCTTCTCTTTCTCCTAGCACACTTCCTCCCTCCAAAAAAAGTCATCAGGCACATTAAAGTCTAAAAACTTCCTATTTCCTGAACCAGCTGCCACCTTCACCAATGAAACATGGGGCTCTATCTTAACTCTGATCCACAAACAAGAAGTGGCAGCTCCAGCTCGGCTCCTGTGGCACTACTGAGGGCAAACAGGCTCTGGAGACAAGGCTGTATGTCTCCAGAGGATTCCTAGTTTGGGTGTCAACAGCTGGCTGTTCACTCTTAAGTGGAAAGCAGGCACAGATGGACACACAAAGCCAGTAAGAGCACCACTGAAATCACACAATCAGAATGGCTGGAATTGGAAGGGACCTTAATGATGATCTAGTTCCAGCCCCCTCTGCCCTGGGCAGGGACACCTCCCACCAGATCAGGTCGCTCAAGAGCCCCATCCAGCCTGGTCTTAAAAACCTCCAAGGATGGGGCGTCCACCACCTCTCTGGGCAACCTGTTCCAGTGTCTCAGCACCCTCATGGTGAAGAAATTCTTCCTAATGTCTAATCTAAATCTACCCTGCTCTAGTTTAAAACCATTTCCCCTTGTCCTATCACCACATACCCTTACGAAAAGTCCCTCTACAACTTTTCTGTAGATCTCCTTCAGGTACTGGAAGGCCACTATAAGATCTTCCCAGAGTCTTCTCTTCTCCAGGCTGAACAGACTCAAATCCCTCAGCCTGTCCTCATAGGGATGGTTCTGTAACCCTCTGATCATCTTCATGGCCTTCCTCTGGACCCTCTCCAATAGATCCATGTCCTTCTTGTGTTGGGGGCTCCAGAGCTGGACACAGTACTCCAGGTGTGGTCTCACAAAGAGAAGACTAGAGGGGCAGAATCACCACCCTTGATCTACTGGCCAAGTGTCTTTTGATGCAGCCCAAGATATGATTGGCTTATTGGGCTGCCAGCACACATTGCCAGCACATGTTAAGTGCTTCATAAACCAGCACCCCCAAGTCCTTTTCCACAGGGCTGACCTCAATCCATGTATCACCCAGCCTGTATTTGTTCTCGGGATTGCTCCGCCCCAGGTACGGGACCTTGCTCTTGACCTTGGTGAAATTCATGAGGTTAGCATGGGCACATCTCTCCAGCCTATCAAGGTCCTTCTGGATGGCATTCCTTCCCTCCAGTGTGTCAACCACACCACACAGTTTGGTGTCATCAGCAAACTTGCTGAGGGTGCACTCAATGCCACTGTCCATGTCACCAACAAAGATATTAAACAGCACTGGTCCCAGTACCAGTCCCTGAGAGACTCCACTTGTCACAGCTCTCCATTAGGACATTGAGCCATTGATTGCAACTCTTTGAGTGCAGCCATCTAGCCAATTCCTTATCCATCGAGTGGTCCATCCATCAAATCTGTGCCCTTCCAATTCAGAGACCAGGATGTTGTACAGGACAGTGATGAATACTTTGCACAAGTCCAGGAAGATGACGTCAGTTGCTCTTTCCTTATCCACCGATGCTGTGACCCACTTTTCTTTTTTTCTTTTTCCTTTTTTTTTTTTTTTTTTTTTTTGGAAGGTTAAAGGACATATGCTCCTTTTCAAGGGCATATGTAGTAACATAGTGTTCCTAAATACTTAACCAAACTTAACTAGGCTGCCCAGAGACATTGTGGAGTTTCTTTCTCTGGAGGACTGTCAGTAGCATCTTGTATTTGTCAAATGTTATTCTTTCAGTCCTTGATATTGATTAGTATTCCACTTGAACAAGGAGATAATGAAGTAGGATATTTTTTTTCTGACACAATCAGAAGAGCTGACACAGACTATTTTCCTACTTTATAGTTTGTCTGCCCCACCTATTTTCTTTTCTTTGGAGGCCACAGGGTAGAATGGACAGGAATTAAATTAAGACATTCTAGAAAATAACTGAGAACAGTAATGAGGTGCATTTAAATTCTACACAAGATACAGGAGGGATGAATGGTATAAAGCAAAAATCAGATGTCTCATCCTTTGCTAACTATGAAAATATAGAGTCAAGAGTAGTTAAATGATTTTCTGAAGTTTGCTATTCATTATAAATGCTAATAGAGAAAGACAGATGTTTCATCAAAATAACATCTCTTTTACTTTAGAGCTAATTTATTTCTGACTACACGCACACACAAAATCTCACTTTGCATGTTCACGCATGGAAGATGCCAGAGAAAGTATATAAATAATTGTGATGGTTAATATATTCACAGAACAAAAAACAGAGAACTGTATGGATTTCTTCAGCTGGAAAGCACCTGGGGCTGGATGGAAGGAGAACCCTTAGTAAGATGCAGGACCACACAGCCTCCAAGAGGCTGAGACCAGGAATCTTTCTTTTGTTACTATTTACAGAGTTACTGTCCAGCCAAGTGTGATTACATGGCCATGCACTCCTGGCTTCCTGAAGCACTTGTGTCCTCAGCCAGCTGCAGAGTAAAATAACCTGCTTTGGTACCTGTAAGGAGAGCCCACCATATTTTGAGTCCCATTGGCCCATGCAGCAGGGCGATACAGGTGAGGTCAGCTCAGCAGGATCCTTGCAGGGACACCAGTACACACAGAGAAACAAAGGATACTGGTTTTGTAGTGTATAACCCAGGAATATGGCATATAGACACTACAAAGGATTAAAAGACATCACAGTCAGCAAAACACCCAAGGCAACGTTTCATCGAGTTGTATCTCTAAGCCTTACTAATTTCAGCTGAACTCTGGTCTTTGGTGACCTAAGGCCCATAGCAGAGGAGAAATTTGTTTGCAAATTAGTGTAGCTGCTTGACTGCCAAACAGCAAGAAGTCCTTGGGAAAGGAGTGGAATCCCTGCTTCCCAGCACACATTTAGACACGCACAAATGCAGAAACATACATGCAATTTTTTTTTTCTTGTTAACCAGTTTTCATGTCTCTTGCTGAACTTGTAGAGCCAGTATAATTCTGTGCTGGCTCCAGAGCCCAGCATTTTCAACATGTCTGAATAACTAGAAGCTAATTCCTTGTCTTTGAGACAATCATTGGTGCAATACCCCTGCCATTCCAGGCCTTGTTTTGCTAGATTAGCATGACTACCCAGTAGGTGCATCCCATTTTAAAATTTGCTGCAATTTCTGCAATTCTAGGGATCACCCAATGTTCTCACATTGGGATGCTCATCACTTGGGATGCTATTTTTTGAAACGGCTTGAGTTTTAAAATAGAGAAGACAACCTTTTCTCTGCATTCCCTTGAGCACTTAAAAGCCATCCCCTGGCATTATTAGAAGGTAAGTCTTATTTAAGTACATTTATAGGCTGCTAGATGTACAAAGTTACCTCTACTTGGTAGGTAATTCTGCTTCTAAACACAGTGTTTGATCTGTAATGTAAAATATCAGCCATTCAAATCTGCATTTGAGACTTATGTTTACCAGTATTTGAAGTGTACTCTTCAGACATGGAAGTAATCCATGAAACAAAAGTCTGCCTTGCAAGTGGCTGCTTTACAGTACTAGGCAATAGCTGAATATTTGCATGTCAAGGCTCAGGATAAAAACAGCTTTCAATCCTGAAGTATACAGTGTTAGTATGTGGTGCCCCATCCTGATTCTTTTCTTCCCAGAGCAGTCTCTCACATATGCAGAGGTCACTAGATGAGTGATGCTGCAAGGAGCTGGACAGCTTCTTCCATGCAAGGCCTGCAGGGCTTGAGAAAGATCATGGGCAAGTTCCCTTTCAGTGGTTTTTCCAAGTCTCCTTCATATTTCACATCATATCTAAAGAATATGAGGTAGAAGTAATGAGCATCCAATCTGACCACAGGGTTTGTATTTTCCAGGAACTGTATGTAATGCCTTTTTTGCCAGCCTCTCCTTACCACTCACAGCTTTTCTTCTGGGCTGCTTTGACCTTCATCTTTGGGGAAGTTGAAGTTCAAGAGGATTTTTGTATACAACTCTGATTTCAAGTTGTTTGGGGGTTTTTTTTACCTTTTACAAGATAGTTTTCAAACTCATGTGTCATATCCAGAAGACTGGGTAAGAGCATAAACTGTTTTCTGTTTACCTGACTTTCCAAATAAATCTCAGCGTACTGGAGATGCTTAGCTATAAATAAAAAATTCCAGCAAACCTTTTCTTTTGCTCTCTTCAAACAATATCCAATTGTCTTTTCCAAAGTAATTTATCACCTTTTTTACCAGTTTTTCCATCAATTCCTTCACTGCCTTTACCCATAGCACCAACTGCACAGTCTGCAAGTATGTGAGATGTATTTTACCAAGTCTTGAAGAGCCATTCTTTGCTCCCAAGAAAAAGTATCCCTTTCGGGTTATTTTACTTGTTAATTACCTTCCAAAATTACACTTGCATTTTTACTTCTTATAGAAAGCATTCATATTGTGAAGTACTACATTAATTACACATCAGATTGTGTTGAATTAGTCATGTTACCTGGCACCACATTTGTATTTGCGTTACAAGGGATCAAAAGCAATCATGCTGTGATAAGCTGTACTCTAAAATAAAATGACACTGCTAAGAAATGTGAAATAATTTTAAAGAAAATGTATTTTCTTAGAAACCAGAGTATATGTTCTAGGTTAACATTCAGGCACATTAGAAAGCTCACAGGAAAAGCATGAAAAATAAAAGAAAATGGACTTGAAATATTACCTTTTTTAATTCATTCTGTAAGCTACAAGAATGTTTCACAGTGTTCACACTTTACATTTAAATGCCCACTGAAACATCACATTATGGATATAGTGTTGCTTCTCCAAAATCAGCCTTTAAAATAGGCTGTTAAGACATAACTAAAAAAAAGGAGGGCTTTAAACTCTTCTGAACCGACAATCAAGTTTTGGACTTGAACAAAGAGGAGCACATATATGCCAGGCAAAAATATTGACCATATTTCCCTACCATGACATTGTTTTTGGTGTGTCATTGAAAGGTCCAAAAATGAGAGATGTGAGCTTGCCATGAGAAATATCCATAGGCCTTTGGTCTTGCATACATAAAATAGGATAAGAAAACTATGCCCTATATTTCAAGTACTTTTGGAATTATGTTCTTTGGGTGGAAAACCCCCATCAGTTGTGAGAGAGAAGCACGCAGTAGCCCAGTGACAACAGCATTCAAATTCTGTCTACATATTTACTTTATTCTGACTAATTTAGAACATCAGGGTCTCCTGTTCCAGTAAGTGTCCTGCCCAAGGGATGCCAAGCTTTTGCTTAACTGTTCAGTGCCAAAGAGTTAAACATTCAACCAGAAATAACCTGACTTCAAATCTCATGTTCAGTAAAACAGCAAACAAACTAGCCCTAGGTTCCTTTGATGATTAGACACAACTAGCAGGCTGCCCGTTTGTCTGAAATCAGAATCCACCTCTTTGTCAAGAAATTCTGTTATGGGCCAGGCTATATATTCCTGGTGGTACCATTTCAACAAATTGGTGTTTGCTGATCAAAAGCAATTCTTTTACTCGTGTTTCTAAGGGGTATAGAAACACTTCAGGCGCTTGAGCATAAGACATGAACAGCTTCTGTTTCCCTGCTTCAACAACAAAGTGTGAACTGCTGTACAAAAGCATCTTTTCTGCATCTTCAGAAAAATAAGAGTGACAACAATTTTTTACAATGAAATAAAGCACCTCTGAAAACAGAAGCATATATTAGTATTTAACATTATATTTGACAGTTAAGAGAACAGAAGGTGAAACACAGGCCATGTAGAGAGTATAGGTATGAATTAAATCTACAGAATATCTCAGATAGGTCACATGGAAAAGAAGAAAGGAGGCCAGGAACAATTCTTTTCAGCTCAATGGATCAGAGATCACAACAGCCCTTGAGAAGCAGGAAACCTGAGTTCAGCAGTCTGATCCAAACCAAGCACAGGGACTAACATTTGGCCACAAGTTGTCCATTCTCCAAGACAGTGTCCCATGCATGACCAGTGGCAGAAAGTTGGACTGAGAGTAACTTTGCTTACAAAAACTTCAACCCCTCTGTGGAGTTAGAAACTACTTTAGTAGCCCTCATAAGAATCCTTATGTTATCTAAACACATAATTCACTTCCTACATTTGGTACTCAAAATAGTGGCAAGGGAGTTTTCCTCAACATTAAAAGCTTTGTCTAAAACCTTGATTTATGCCCTGTGGATACCTTTACCAGCCTCCAGACTGCTGCACTAGTCTTCATCATACTGTGCCTCGTGCACCAGGCACAATCATCTCTTAATTTGCTAACTGGCAACAATTTAACATTGCTAAAAAAAAGAGAAAACTTACTAAGGGACTTGATAATATTTAATTTGCAAAGAATGAACCTGATTCATTTTGAGGACTATTTCATACTCTTTTTTTTTTTTTTTAATGCTAGACAGTGTTGGGTTTTTCTTCTTTTGAGGGGGGGAGAGATGAAGGGGAAAAAGCAGAAGAACTACAAGAAAAAGAAGCATCTCCATGACCATAAGTATATGAAGTAATGCCCATGAATTAATAATATTTGGGAAGTCCCAGGTGGAAAATAACTGTGATATTTGTTCACTGATGATATAATCACTGAGTTTAAGAATTAAATACGGCAAAGGAGAGTTATGTTCTACTGTTTCCTTAAAACCAAAATTAATAGTAATAAAACTTTCCAAGCAAAAGAAAATTCTTTTTACTTTTCATACAAAAAGCATGATATGTAAATTTATTAATTGGAGAATTCATTTCACATGGGTTTGCTCTATAGGACATTCCTGGCTGAAATAACAAATGTTCAAGTACCTAAATCCAAATGTTGCTATAAATAGTACTTTGTGCAACTATTTTAGTCATTATGCTAAATAACCACAGTAATCATTATACTTTAAATATGCTGAAATTTGCAAGTGTTTAGATTTGGCATGTTTGCATTTTTAAACCGCATGTGGAATATAATGCTAACAAGAGTACATCACATTCAGTTACAATTTTTTTCCTCCCATTGACATATTCATCTCCAACTCCAGATTAATTTCAAGTTGTACCTATTCCACACCAAGCTGCCAACAATAATATTGTTATAGTGATGGTACCTATTTCTTTTTAGAGCTGTTAATTTTGATGTTGTAAACACTATAAATAATCAGAGAGAAAAAAAAAATTAATCCCCTAATAATGATTATCACTCTATTCTAGTTTTTCTCTCCATCACAACTTCTATGCAGACAATAAATTCAGAATAAGCAGCATGTGAAGTGAAGCAGACCTTCTACCAGAAGGTAATCTACAGATTTTAAATTTTTGTAGTCGCTTCGTCCTTCCTGACCTTTGGGATTTCTTGTTTCTGTGATGGATGTCACTTTGAATTCTAGATAATGTTATTAACAAAACTGTAATGTGATGTAACATCAGTAAATCGATTACTGATTGACAACCATATTTCATACAGCTTATGTGGCATGCCCCAGTACAGCAGCTGATTGGGGAACAGAGTGCTCTATGGCCATGAACACCTGTATATGCTGTTTTACCAGATCTGCAGACATTTCATGCCTTGAAGTAGAATTTCAGTTTCAGAACTGCAAAGAATTACAGAATGGTGAAAACACAGCAGTGTTGTTTTCTCACTGAAAATCAGATAGGGGAGAGGACCAAGTGCAGTAACAGAAAGTGGAATACCAGTTACAGAGCAAGTGCAACCCAAGCACTGTCTGAACACAAAAACTCACATGTCACTGTGTCAAGGTCAAGAACTTTTGCATTTCTACCTTAACAGTTTTCTGTATGAAACAGAGAAAGAAATGAAAATTCAGTTCCGCTGGGACAAGTACAACAAGGATGTCAGAATACAGGAAGATAGCTATGGGAGGTTGGCTGCTCCACAAGAGCAGTAAAACTTGGGTACAACATACTGCAACAATCTGATGAGATACATTAAAATTAGTATTATTGGCAGAAATACAGGAAAAGTTGTTTGGGATGTTTTATGAACAGCTGAAACAAAGGATAAGAAGCATGATGGTTTCAAAGAATAAAATACTGAATTTGGAAAACCATCCTTGGATCTCTCTGATGCACACTCAGGGTTTCCCTTAGGTATTGTTTCATCTTGATATTTCTTCCAAATCGAGTCACAAAATGACACCTTCCTTTTTATCTTCTTGAATTTCAGTAAGAGCCACTTCCCACTAGGGTCTTATGGGACTTTGGAGCATGAGGAGGGACAGCCCATTTCAGACTCAGATAAAACCAAATACTCCTTGAAAATGTGGATCCAGATAGGAAAAAAACATCCTGATAGTGTCCCCTCAATACTGTTTCTTCTAAACGAGAATTACGATGGCATTTAGTTCATGTCTGTAGCTTTATGCTACAGGAGTGATGCTACTTTAATATAAATACATGCAAACCACACTCATCTTACAAAAAGTGCTAGAAGCCCTTATAATCAGTAGTTCCATATTCCACATCCTCCTTAGCTACAGAAGCCTGTCTGATAAACACTATTAAAACAAAAGGCAACAATTTTACAATTTTTCATATTATCTATTTTACTTCTAAGTATTATCACAAATAATTGTTCAGTGATACCCTATCTCACCTTATTTGTGCAAGCATTTAAAGGAATTCAGGGCTGGTTTTGTTTTACTTAACTTGTTTTGCTTACCTTTAAAAGAAGTTAGAAAAGACTCACCTAAGCAACAATAATCTTGATTATCAAAACTAAGGCAAAATAAGAGCAATCACCTCTAGATACTTATTTTGCTCTTCATGTTATCTATTTGCCATGCAGTCCTTGAAGAATCTATACTGTAGTAAATTTTAGGCAGCCCTTTAACATGGTTTTTGCATGTCAGACTATTTAGGAGACATAAAAGTTGTGATGGTTCCAGCTTGTTGCTTTTTGTTTTGATACGCAGCTCTCAGTCTCTACTGACTAAGGTGATAAAACCATAAAATATTGTGACAAATTGACTGAATTTTACAAGCTTTCATAAAGTGCTTTTTCATATTGCTTAAAGCTTGCCAGTGAGAACACGTTGGCTGGATTTGCTGGGCAAGGTACTGACATGTACAGCATCAAAGGGGAGCTAATACAGTGCTCCCTGATCTAAAAAAAAAAAACCAAACCAAAACCAAAAAAGCATTACATTACCAGCCTGTAGGCAATCTGTTTCTCCTTATGCATCTTGTATGGCTTGAATGGAAAGTATTTGCAAGCATCTCTAAATAGGAGCAAGGAGAGGCATGTGTGTGATAAGCAGCTACTCCAAAGCTTTCTTCCCTCTGGTATTTGAATTTTTTCACAAGCACTTTGACCGTGTCCTATTCAGGGTGTGCTTGGTTTTTACTACTTCTTTAGGTTCTGTGCATCACCTTGTGCTGTTCGATTAAGTTGACCAACTTAATTCAATGTCCCGTGGCTTTTTTCCTTATAGAAATAGATATAGAAGGTACAGATAGCAAAGCATGTCATTACTGATTGGCAAAAGCATGCTTTGCATCTCATATTTTTCTTGAACAATGAATTAATGAAAACAAGAGTATAATATACCAAAGAACTACAGAACAGAAAAAGAGATTACAGATTACAGACAACTGACTTGATTTTTTTTTTTTCTTTTAACTTCACTATTATTGCAGAAATATTTTTAAATCTTGTCTGGCTAACGTTTATAAATATCTTACAAATCATATGGTAAATAAATCTGTTCTTTTCATCACCAATTTGGCCATGAACAAGTTGATCATTCTTCCAGGTAGAAATGATACAATTTCTGCTGCCAGTTTCTGCTACTCATACCCTTACTCTGTCAGCTATCTGCTCTTTGTCCACAGCAGGGGTCATGAAAGGATTTCCATAAAAGAGAATAAGAACAGGGTAAACTAGTTCTTTCTTTCTTCAACCTAATACTCACAGCTCGAGAAGCCGATAGTTTGCAGACTAGGACCTGGATATAGTTTCTGTGCACTTAATTATTACCTTTATTACTCATTACCTTTTCCAGACTTCCTTGTTATCAATGCAAAATCTTACCACCACAGCAATCTGTAGCAAGAACAGCCACATTCTTTCATGTATTTCAAACTTGCCACCTACTAGTTTCACCTGGGTAACCCTAGTGCTTACATTAGAAGAAACAGTGAGCAGCAGGATTTTAGACTTCTATCATACTCTGCTGCAACTGTCCCTTTTCAAGACTGAAGAGGCTTCTCTAAATTTATTTCAATTGCTTCACAAGGTGCTAGTGTCATGGAGAGAAGGCAAGATGCCATTCTATTCCACCACCTGACAAAATAAAACTAATTAAAAATCAAATGTTTCTAGATAATGTAAGCACAACTGTCCACTAGAAAACAGATAAATCAGCAGACTGCAATGGGAAAATGAACTTTGTTTACCACCTAAGCAGCTGATTAGAACCCAGTTTGTATTAGGAAAAAAAGCATTAGGCATGTTATCTTAATAAATGCACAGTGACCTACTTCCAATGAACTTTATTGCCCCCATAAAGTTACTATCCTGACTGCCCACTTTGGCAAAAGGATTCCCAGGTAGCAGAGAACAAATAAAACTCTCAGGCAACAATATGCAGAGATAGTGTTTGGTTAGGCTAACATGCAAAATGAAGCACTTCTAAATTTCTCGGCACACGAGCCAAAGACAGACCTTAATAGTTGATATATGTATTTTATTTTATGCTTCCTAAAATAACTGAGGTATAAATGTGTTCATATACATGCCTACACAAAGATAAATATATCTTCCTGCAGAAAGTCATTCTTGTTCGAAGGTTACTTTGTCTCATTTCTGATTTGAATTTGCTATTTAAATCTAGTCCTGCACCACAGGACTAGAGGTTCTTTGCTTCCTCCCACCAGCATCAAAACAGAAAAATATTTGCAAGAAACCAAGAATGGAAGTGCCTTTAGAAAATGTAAATACACTGTAGGTGGAATCATCTACTAGCAGTGCAGCTGATATGCCAGAGTGGAAACAAAAACACCTAACGTGAAATGTAATAAGTGTTTGTCTACAGAAAGCTTATGAATATCTGATGTTTGATACTATTCCTGTTAAAATTATCTCCAACATATTACATACTTGACCATGCTAAAATTTGTCTGTGGTTTCTGTAAAGCCTCCTTTGGTTCTCATAAGAGCAAATCTCACTCAAGAGAGAAGGCCCAACCATGGCCAAGGCTGCATCAAAACCATCATGGCCAGCAGGTTGAGGAAGGGAATTCTGCCCCTCTACTCTGCTCTGGTGAGACCCCACCTGGAGTATAGCATCCAGCTCTGGAGCCCTCAGCACAGGAAAGACATGGACCTGTTGGAGTGGGGCTAGAGTGCCACAAAAATGGTCAGAGAAAAGGCTGAGAAAGTTGAAGTTATTCAGCCTTGAGAAGAGAAGGCTCAAGGGAGACCTTATTGTGGCCTTTCAGTATTTAAAAGGGCCTCTAAGAAAGATGGGGACAGACTTTTTAGTAGGGCCTGTTGCACTAGAACAAGGGGTAACAGTTTTAAACTAAAAGAGAGTAGATGTAGCCTAGATATAAGAAAGGAATATTTTACAGTGAGTGTGGTGACACACAGAAACAGGACGCCCAAAGAGGTGGTAGATGCCCCATCTCTGGAAATGTTCAGGTTCAGGGTGGACGGTGCTCAGAGCAAACTGATCTAGTTAAAGATTTCTCTGCTCACTGGAGGGGCATTGGACTAGGTGACCTTGTAAGGTGCCATGCAATCCAAACTATTCTATGATTCAGTGATTGTTGAATGCAGCATTGTAACTGGCACCGAAACAGAAAGATTCATCCAATCCAAATCCCAATCTCCATGTTATGGACAAACCTAACCTGGTTCATGTTCTTATAAATTTTGATTTCCAATTCTCTAAGGATTTTTTATTTTCTAGCAATATTCATTGAAACAGAATATAATAGACAAGGTTATAAGCATATCATAAGTACAGTACTCTCACTGGAAATTTTTTCTGAAATTATTCATTCCCAGTCCCAAGTCATTCCTAATAAAGCCTCTGATAAGCCTGTGTCTTCATTTTAAATAATAAAAACATACTTTTCAAAAGCTCAGAAGGAATGACCAAGTTAAGGAAATAACTAGTTAAGTAACTTTCATCTCTGTCATAAATTGTGCACTGCAAGTTTGCATCTGAAAAAAATAGATAGTCCCTTCTTTCCCTCTATCTAGTTCCCATTGTAGGATCTGCAGAGTTTAGAATTATCTTGTTAGTATGAATTTCTCGGCATCTATGTTACGATGAATTTTTTAGTGTCTTTAAACAATAATTACAAAAAAAAAAAAAAAAAAAAAAAAGTTGTCTCTGTACTTTATGATCATAACAAAAAAAAAATTATTAATCTTTTTCTCTAAATAGGACCTTAGGGGGCAAATTCAGCTCAGCTGTAAAGTGCATTTAAGTGTATGGAGTAAGTCCAAGAAGAAATTTGTCCCACTATCCACAAAAGCATTTATTTTATTGAATTAGTAGAACTGAGTGCACCCATCCTGTACAAAGATCCATTAATCAGCAGTTATGACAGGCCACAAGCAAAATCTATTATTAGTACATTTACTGAAATGCAGTTTTTTCACTTCCAGAATCTCTAGCCATGATCTTAAAACTACTAGATCCTACTGAATAAAAAACAAAGACCTAGTTTTAATTTCAACTTCAAAAAGTTGATGCATACACAGGGTTAAAGAGAGGGATCTTAGGACAGGCTAGATTTTAATAAAATCTCACTAAAAGGTTCATTTCATCAAAGCCATCTCCTTATTTCAGGATAATAAAAAGCAGGCGCTTCCCTGCTGTATCTATGTAAAATTCTCTGTGCCACGGTGCCAAGTGGTGGCCAGGTACTAAAGCAGAATTAACCAATTAGTAAAATGTTCCATCTGGTCCAGCCTGAACTTGCTGTGTCTCCACACCTCACATTACCATGATGGAAAATTCTAAAAGGACATCTTTAGCAAGAAAGCTTCTCACTCTCTGAAACATCTTTCTTTTAATCTTTTCTACACACAAAACTAAATATTGGTCACTTCAGAGGGAGCCAGAGCATTCAGAGTTGGCCCATTCTCATCATGAAAAGGGTTTTTTTATGTAGACTTTGCTGTAAGTCAATTCACATGTTCTTCAGCTATGGTAAGTAGAATATGGACATGGATCCCTTTGAGCAATGCAGTGGGTCAAGACAAATGGTTTTAAATTACTGAAGAAAATAGAAACAAACAGACTTTAATGTAAATATATCCAATTTCAGCCAGTCAAGATTTCACTAATTATTTATAACAAGAAACTAATAGAAGATTCCAGCCTAACAACTCTGGATAATGAACTCTTGTGCTCAGAAGCACCAGCTTCCTGCTGTGCCAGTTTTGCACTGCTGTGAACTTAGAAAGGTATCTTTATGTTTTAAAAAGTGCTTTCCATATTTACACTGGCTTTTGTCATTGCTCAAATTGCTAATCTGCATATTTATTATTAGAGACAAGCCAGTAACATGGATAAAAAACATACAGGAAACTGGACTGCTGCTCAAATGGTAATTTGGTAGCAAGGTTTCACAAACATTCCAGCTCCTGCAGAATCTGAAATGGAGACCTGGAGATTAAAAAAACTTCAATGCCTCACCTCTTAAGTCACCCACCTCCCTCACAATTTGAAGAAACAGAAATAGAACTTGGTCAAATGAAGCATTCATCTCTCTCTGCTGAAAGAACAAGTCTATAAATCAAAGTCTCTTTATTGTGTCTGCAATTTGCCACATTTCAGTAGTCTCTTCCACCTCTAAGGATGTGATATTTAAGCCCTGCACACAGTTTGTTCTGTGGTGCTAGACAAGATCTCTGCAATGCAGCTGATACAATGGATGGCACAGGAAGGTACTTAGTCTAAAGGAGCTGTGCATAAAAGAAAGCACATCACTCCTTGCACTGCACATGTACTCTGGCAAACTGGGACTGTCAATTCTCCATTTTTTAAGTAAGAACAGAAACGCAACCCAGGCTAATTTGTCAATCTTGTGCTTATTTCTTTTCTTATTATCAGTATCATACAATTTATATTTCAACAAAAAATAAACATGGAATGAGTGTAGCAAAGCTTTTACTACTGCTGTAACTATCATCAACCATTTTATAGGGAGATTACCATTAAGGAAAATTAAATGACAATGAAATATCTAAGAGCAACTTGCTCAGTGGTAACAAGATACCAAATTATTGTCATTATTGTACATTAAAATACATAGCAAAATTTTATTTCTTAGTGTAAACAAAATAAGATTCTCAGGTACAAATAAATTTGGTATTTGAATCAGACACAAGTATCCAGAGACATTGTCTTTTCTTCTACGACAGAACAGCATTTCTACCATGGTAAATTTGTAAAACTTAATCATGAAAGTTATTAACAAATTGAGCAATGAGAAAGCCTTCCCTATTCAAAACAAAAAATGCTAGGAAGTAACATGTTAGCAATTTAGTGGCTATAAACTGTTCACAAGAATTTGTTTTCTCAAACTATGTAGTTTTGTATATGCACATGACTGTGAATGATACAAATTAAATTTAGGAGGTTGGAAGAGCTATATTCCAGTTTTTATTTTATTTTATTTTTTTTACAATACCTTTAGGGGCTTGGGGGGAAGTGAAATTTGGAAACTGAGCCTTCAGTTTGAAAAATAATTTGGTGGTTTGGAATGTTTATGAGACATCTAGAAACAGAGATGTCTTTTCTCCAAAAAAAAAATATAATTAGTATAGCACTTTGCTAGGTCATCCTAGACAAAACAAGGATATCATTTTAGAATATGTACAAAAACCATCAATGTTATAAAGTTAAAATACGCTTTTTTTAAAAAGCTTTAGTGTCTTGTGATACATTCCATTAATTTTGGTGCCTTGTTTGTTTGTTTGTTTGCTCCCTGTCAACAATTCTGCAGGAGCAAAGAAATGAAAAAAATACAATATCTGAAAAAAAGTTTAGATGTCAGTACAAATTACCAGATGCAGTACTACACAGATGAAATCCACAGAAAATGTTGGGGTTAAATCTGAAATCTGCACTGATTTGCTGGATGAACTTGTAGTAACTACCAATAATAGACAAGAAATTATTGGGAAAAGGAATAGATTTAAATCGAAGCCAAAAAGTAGGTCAGCTACTACGTTAGGTATGAAAGTATCTAAAATGACAACAGCTCCAGTGGCATGTTCGGAGAGAAGGCTCTCTCTATCCAAAAGTAGGACTCTCTCTGGATGTGTCCTGCTGGTCATTTTGCCTCTAGGGAAGAGGCTGGTGTTTAGGGTCCAAGCAAAAAAGCAGCACTTCCACCAGAGCCGTACTAAAAGCTTTTATCTCTTTTCCAGGACAATAACATATACACAGAGCAGATGCCTGTTCCAATCAGGAGAAGAAATATACACCAAACCACATTAAAAACCATCCTTTTTTGAAGATGGAACATTTATATCCTCTTTTTATTTTTACTTAAAAAAAAAAAAAAGGAAAAAGAAAAAAAAGCAGTGCTCACAAAATAGGATGAGGGACAGATGAAAGGTAATGACCCATGAAACTGCTGACAGCTGACACACAGAAAGGAGACCTTCACTGCAATGTAAAAAATTTATTTATTTAGATTTCACTGCTCAGCTAGCAAGTCTGATCTTTTGCCATGAATGCTGGAAAAGGGCAACCCTGAGCAATTCTGAGGGAATAGGGAATTCTCTCTACTCAGGAAAAGCTATTGTTAGGTTTGGTTTTTAAAGCAGTGTAAGTCTGCATAAATTTGCATTTTCTAGTGTGCATAGAATCATAGAATCATTAGGGTTGGAAAGGACCTTTACGATCATCAAGTCCAACCTTCATCCCAACATCTCTCTATCTATTAGCCCAGAGCCCCAAGGGCTACGTCCACTCGGTTTTTTAAACCCCTCCAGGGATGGTGGCTCCACCACCTCCCTGGGCAGCCTGTTCCAGTGCCCAACCACTCTCTCAGTGAAGAATTTTTGCCTAATATCCACTCTAAACCTCCCCGGAGGCAACTTGAGGCCATTTCCTCTCGTTTTATCATTAGTAATTTGGGAGAAGACACCAACACCAGCCTCACTACAACCTCCTTTTAGGTAGCTGTAGAGAGCAGTAAGGTCTCCTCTTCTCTAGACTAAACAACCCCAGTTCCCTCAGCCTCTCCTCATCAGGCATGCTTTCCAGACCCCTCACCAGCTTCGTTGCCCTTCTCTGGACCCACTCTAATGCTTCATTTTACAAGATACCAATGACACACTTGAGCAAGGGAGATAAAAAGGCACAGTATTGTTAGGAAACAATAAAATGCTGTCTAGAAAACAAGCAAAAATACAACACCAAATAAACAAAACCAAATAAAACCAGAAACAAAACCAAACAAAAACAAACAAAAAACCAAACAAACAAACAAAACAAACAAAAACCAAACAAACAAAAAAAACCAAAACAATCAAACATAACACACACCAAAAAAAAAAAAAAATCAAAAATCCACCCAAGTAAAGCCTGGAAAAATTATATCCAAAGATTTTTATTTATGTTCAATCCTCATGAATATCAAAATTCAAAAGGCAAATTCTTTGTTAGATACATTTGATAGCTTTAAAGTGCTGACTATATCTCAAATAATTCTTTAAAATATTTTGATGACCTTACTCTGAATTATGTATTGCTCTATAGAGAGTTCCTCTGACAAGTTCAACTGCACTTCTATCACACAGACTTTTATCCTTTACCTGAAGGATATGTAGGAAATGTAGTTGTCAATAAAAAGTCAATATGGAGGGCAGACATATGACCATCTGGAGGTAAACTGGTCATACCTGGTCATAATCCCTACAGCAAAACCAGATCCTCCAAGACACTGTCAAAACAATAATTCTTTGTAAACATACAGAGAAGGCAGCAATGCAAATCCTACTTGACAGGGTTGCCCCAAGGTTTGCTCACCAACACTGCCACACTTCTGAATGAGCCTTGACATAACCCTGAAGTTTCAGCCACACAAAGGAGTAGGCAAATAAAAAACTCAAGTGTAATTTAATTGTGAAAAGCTGCTTTGAAAACACACCATCCAAATACACTGATGCTCAGAAAAGAAACCAGGAAAACAATGTGATGAGAAGATCAAAACTGAAAACTTTTTGCTGAGAAAAATTAATATAGCTGAAAAAGAATATTTTACAAGAAAATAACAATGCCACAGAAACTGGAAGAATGCTCATCAGTTTCCACTTATCTTACTTCAGGGTGCTGGTACATCTAAACCATCTCTGCAAAATTTGAGAGTGTGCATCAAAAATTTTATATCTAATAAAATTCCCCCCATAATCAATAGGGAAGGGGAAGAAGGAAGGAAATATTTCTTGTGCACCCCATTTTCTACCCCTTGTATCCCCCTATTTCAGTTTTTCAGAGAAAAGGAGTTCAAAAAGGAAGAGAGAACAGACCTTAATCCCTGCATAGCTCTGATTTTATGTACCCAACAACTCAAAGACCTCCAAATATTCTATTTTTTAGCTTTTTTGAGACTCAGCATCTAAATAATGAATACATCATTAGAACAATCACTATTAAGCTGTATACACTTACTAGGTTTAGAAAGACCCCCAAAGCTCAGTGAACACATCCTTCATCCTTTCATAATTCTGTAATTTCCAGAACATCCAATAAGCCCCCATTAACCTGAAGCCCTTAATGAAATAAAAAATAGAAATTTTAAACACGTGAAGCTCCTGAAGGTTATAGCATATTCCAAGGAACACATCCATGTGTATAACCACAGCTCCTTGGAGAATCAAATTCAAATTTCTTCTCTTCTTATTTGGAAGAGGAACATAAATACAAGAAACAACTAAGCATATAAGCTTAAGAAATAAGCAAACAATATGAATCCAGGAATTGAGTTAATTTCTACAGCCAGATTTCATTAAACTTACAAGTATGAGGAAACTATTACGTAATGAACTCTGGGTAACAAAGAAGACTTGTTGGGGATGTTTGGGTTTTTTCAGGGAGGAGGCTGTTTGCTTTTTTCTATTACACTAACCTGCTTATTATGATTTTGTTCATAGATATTTTTAATTTACCAAAGCAAAAGAGTTTGAAACAGTGTAACTTCAATTGATTTGCAAGTAGTAGTTGGACTATGACAGCATACAAATATTCCACGGAGAACAAGAACTAGCCTCATTGTGCTTTATATTCAGCATAAAGAAGCATAGACTTAGTAAATACTTCTGACCATGATTGATTTCATCCCCAGCATCCTGCTTTCTCCTCATGAATGAATCTCCAACTTAAGTCCCCAAGGTCTGCACTCACCTAAATAGCTGCAGCTGTCCAAGCTTACTTCACAGATTTAAAAAGAAAATTCTCGTGTTGCTCTGTGAGCCAGAATAAATGTTACACATCCAACATTTACTACCCAACCACAAATGCCCATGAGTTGCTGGATTTCTCCTTACAATCCTAAAAGCAGCCTAAATTATCAAATCAATCTCTGCCTTCACAAATCAAGTATGTAATAACAGCATCTTAACAGTACAGAAAAAGTATCTTTTTTGACAAGATCCAAGATGAAAATACACATGGAGACAGGAAAATGTAACTCCTGCGTTTTAAAACTTGTAGTGTATTGTCAAAAAGTTAGAAGCTCACGTAAAACTCAAATTATCAAAACCTTTGCACATAGAGGAAACTCTGGTATGTGGAAGTGTTGCTTGAAAATTTCAGAGCCCTCTACCAGAATGACCACCGAGAAAGAAAGATAATAATAGACAACTAACTAACTAACTGTTAGATCCATGTCATTACACTTTTAAGGTCTATTATAGGTGTACATATGTAAGTTAGCTGCCCTCACAGGATGGAAAAGGTCACATTCCTGTATTCAAATTTATTAACACTACACAAATAAATATGTGAGAAGAGCATGAATATTTGATTGCCTGTGCAAAACTGGTGCCTTTTCCACTGAATATATTAGGTCTGAACTTCCAAAATCACGTGAAGAAAGGAGGTGAAATAAAAAATGGCTTGGGAATATACAAAGACAGAAGAGAGAAAACTAATCAGCAAAAAAGAAAAAGAAAAATTCTTCATTTTTGGTAGTTGAGGTATATATATTACATGCATTAGTATGCAACAGTACCCAGAAACACCAGCTGAGGTTACAGTCATCTCATTACTGTTTATAGTAGGAGACAGTCCTAGCTCAAACAGCTTAGTGTCTCAATAGGCAAAATAAATTATTTCCATTTATAGAACTGCATGTCAAGCAGAGTCAGAAATAGCATTCCATTAGCACAGAGCTCACAAAAGCAAGGGGAGAGTAACAGCCTGTGTTAAACACATGGTATATGTTAAATGGCTTGCGGTAATTAGTGGTTAGGATTTCTCTTAAATAAATAAAATAAAAATGCACGATATAATGAAACACCTCTTCACTAAAGCAAACACACCAGAGAAGCTGGTCAGCTCTACAGTTTACTACACACCAACAGCGTATCAGTACGTTGCTTTTAGCAATATCTCATTGCTATTAGTCATAATAGAATAAAAAGGTAATAATAACATGGACCAGCATCTCCCCACGACTTTGAAAGGAATCTCTTTCTATTCTATAGCAGATTAAGTCAGTTCTCCTCTGCATGGGTCTTCTGGCTCATAGTTCATAAGCAAGTTTCAGTAACATCTGGTACAGGCAGGCAACTCATGGGGGATTGTGCAGGCAACTTGGCTTTGGTTTGCCCATCCTGTGGCCCTATCTATGCAGAGACGACACATGGGGAGCTGTGTAGCTGGCTCAGCCCTGAGCTGTCTATAAGCCTCAGGCCAAACAGGGCAATGCTGCACCACACAAAGAACCCAAACCTGAGCTGAGCCTTGAAATTCTTCACCAAATGGTATGTCCTGAGTCTCAGTTCAAACCACCACTTGGCTTCCTCAGAAAGTAATATAAAGAGAGCCTGGAGGGCTTCAGTGGTGGGTTCACCAACAGGTTTTGTGTACACAGACCACATAATCCAGTTGGGCATAGTTTTGCCACAACCACCTGGAGGGTTTCAGCCACAACCTTGTGTATTCAAACTGTATAATCAGTCAGTAAATCAGGGGATAAAAGCCCTAAGGTTTAGCTTAGGAATTGGGAATCAGCTCTCCAACACTCGTCTGTGTGAAGACCCTTCTCCTTTGGTCAGGACATAGGTCAAGGTGACAAGGGTTGAGAGCCCTTACCTGGAATGATAAGTGAATATTTAGCATGCTGTAAGGTTGCAAACGTGGGTGACTAACTCTCACATATATAAGAGTTAGTGTGTTTTCTAGTTTGTTCTAGTGTATTCTTGTTTTTATGTTGTAATAGTGTGTTCTTACATTGTATCCCTAGAAACCTGCATCAGTGGCATATTAGACTTCAAACAGATTATTTTCTTGGGCCTTACAGTTAAACCTGTGAGTTCAAATAAATCACTTGTTTAAACCTCGCAGTCCAGTCTCTTTTTGCCAAATGCTCTATCAAATAAAGGTGGTGGGTTCTTAAGTTTGGTTTTTCTTAAGGCAGGTGGGGACAAGGAGAAGGGAAGAACAGAAAGGAAGATGAAGTTATTTTAGAACAGGAATTGGGCTTCTCGAGCCCTCAGTCTACTGCATCTTATCTGCATCCTGTACTACATTTTAAGAACTAAATTATAAAATATTAGTATTCACACACAACATGGCATGTATTGCAAGCTCAACTCTTTAAAACCAGATAACTAAAATGAGGTTCATGCCAATGAAATCTTTCTGTACATGTTCACTGAGCTTGCCCTTGGACATCAGCTCATGACAATGAAAGCACCCTGTCTATGCAAAGAAGCACTTCGAAAATTTTCTAACAGAGGCTATTGAATTAAAGCGAGTCGTTACTAGCATTTACCCTTTGCAAGTTATTTCTAATGTTTTGAATGTTTCAAAAGAAGGAATGGTAGACTAGTCAGAGGTGAGGCTTTCAGAAAACTGTATGTCTCTTCTAAAACAGACTAGTAGAATTTCGCTATACAACTACAGGGACTCACTCAGTAACTCGGTGGAATGAGATACAGAGGATTTTTCTCTTACGGGGGAACAAATCCACCCTCTGAAATTGTTAAAACTCCGCTAAGTGAGGAACTCTCTAATGCTCAATTTATTATTAGAAAGCAAGCATTTCTTTATTGCAGCACCAGATGCACAGGAGATAGTTCCACCTATGGTGCATACCGTACTTGGCCTCTGTCCAAGCTTATATCCTCATTTTACATACACAGGCATTAGTTTTCCAGGAAAGCTTATACATGTTCATTCTATTGCTGGGAAATAATTATCCTAAATGCATAGTTGTTACAAATGCAGCCTGGATCTCCGAGGGACTTCCTTGGGGGTCTTTGGTGGTCTCTGGTGGTCCCTTGTGGTTGTGGAAGGGGGGTGTCTTAGTGTCCTTTGAGGCTTCCCTCCATAGAAGGCCTTATCTTAGCCCATCTCTCTGTAGAATCCTTCTTAACTGGCATCTGATAATCTATGCACTCCTCCAGGATGCCAGCCACAGTTGATGTCCTCGATTGTGTTCTTAGCTGAGGCCCTGTACAACATTTGCTTCCTCCACAACATGCTATTCACAGTTGTAGAAGTTGATATCCTTGCTTGCATTCCTGTCTGAGGCCCCTTAGAATTTTTCTGTCCTTGATAGGTAATAAAATGACTGAACGAAGGGACAGCATTCCACGATACCATCGCCTGATGTGGCACCACTCACAGTTTCTTCTGAAGACTTGGTCTCATGCAGAATAGCTGCCAGCATTGCAGGCAAGCCTAAGACTTAAGAGCAAAAGTTTGAGAGGAAGCATGCCCAGAGAATCATCTGAAACTTGCCCATGCAGCAATTGACTCTAGCCCAAGTCTCAGCTAAGTAAGCAACAAATTCACTGATGGGTTTTTGAAGAAAAGCCAGTGGTTATCCAATAATCCAATGCTTAGAGGGTCATAACCTTTCCTTTCCATATGCATCATTATGAAGATGTGCTACAGGAAGCATACCAGGGGAGAAGTCCAGCCACAATCCCTGAGCTTTCCAGAAATCAAAGCACAAGCATTTATAGCTCAAACACCACAAAGAAATACTCTGTGTGTTCTCTTTCAGTAGCTGTCATAAAAATGGCTCAAGTGGCCCAATATGAACCACGGGGAATTTGGGTACTGCTGCGTTATAGAAAGTAAACTTTGACATTTACTTCTCTTAAAGCAACTCAACAACTGTATTACTGAATGCCTGACCTAAAGGAAAAAAAATAGTGTTCCATTGTAGCTTGTTCAGGATGACCATCAGCAAATTATAATCGTTCTTGTCTAAAAAGTCTTTACTTTGAAATACTGAAGTCAGCACCACAACATTTAAAGATAATGTTTAGACCATGAAAAATCTCCCTTTAAAAAGCTATTTATGCAGCTGACTTCTGTAGTCCACTGCCTTAGAACTATCACTACAGAAAACAGTTTAGTTTAAAACTTTTTTAAGTTCATGAAGCACATCATATCAAATACATTTATTTTGTTACTGTAAAACTCTGGATGGTTAGGTAAAAGTTGCAGCACATACTGGATGACAGTCTCCTTCAAGTCACATGACATGGAAAGAGTGAAGAGGAGCATGTAATCTGCTTCCTTATGGCAATGAAATCCAAAATATTCCACCATTGCCCCTAGTGATCTCAAACACAAATGGATCTGAGCAAGAAGGGTGCTGGCATATGCCTGTGGCACTTGAGACCACAAAGCTCCCTGCATGTAATAAATCTGCCTAATACCATATTGAGGCATTCTTCCTTGATCAAAAAGAGGAATGGAGCTACTTAAGCATAAGCCTAAATATCCACATGAGGTTCTAAAAATACTCAAATAGTCCTGACTGGTCAATAATACTGTAGCTTGCTAAAAGGTTTTAATAATTACTATAGACACCTGGCATTAGTCCATTAATCAGAAGAAATCAAGAAAAACATGAGAACTTAGCATTTAACATACAGAGGGAGGTCTAAGCCAGTTTGAAAAGGGTAAAGGAAACTTGAGGGCTCCAGGTAACGTTAGATAAGAGTTGCCTTGGAGTTATCAAAAAATTCAGCAGCGAAGAAAAACATTTGTGATAGGGCATTTTATGTCTATGTGTATCAAGAGATGATTTTTGAGTTTCCACTTATTACTCATATGAAGGTAACTTGCACCTTGTTTTCCTGGAAAAATTGTTTGATCAATAAGAATGGATTCACTTTCCTCCAAAACCTCAAATAACCCATTAAGTACAGGCAAAAATATAACCCCCACATTCTCCAGAGGTCAGCAACACAGACTTTTATTTATTATATTAGTCAAGATATTCCAAAAGCAAGCCAATGATTAGTAAGTAATTTAGAAGAAATCTATTTTTAGGAAGTACACATCACTTGCTCACCAAATTTTCATTTTTGCCCTCTGCCCAACATGCCAGAACTGCAAAGGGTGAAGTCTGACTACCAGCCACCACAGACATATGAAATAGATTGGATTTCTCAATGTCATATCGTTTCAAGTGATTCACATCCTTATATAAAACCACATTAAAAATTGCAGCAGACCGAAAACATGTTTCAGTGTGGGCAACGTATTACAAAGCCAATGTAAACCAATTCTCATAACAAACAGTTGTGTCCCTCTCCAGTTCTTTAACAACAGAAGCAACGGTGCTGTTACCATCACTGGAAGCCTATTCCTATTCCTATTTCACTTTGCTCAATTCTGTCTTCAAGTGGCATTTATATTTTCAGATGCTAATAGGAAACAAGTTCCCAGACTATACACAGTAAACTTTTTCACAATGCTTTTTTACCCCTCCCCCCCAATTTTCTTAAGCCATTCCAGATTATTTGAGGGTTTTCTTATGCACTTTAAGAAATTTTTATTATTTACTATGAGAACATAGGCTAATGAAAAATGAAAAGCCCTTTAAGAGATACTCCAGTAGGAGCACTTAACCAAATCAAACCTTTTTGTTACCTCACCCGAGATTAAGGGCAGCATGGCTCACTCAGTACAAAATTCACAGTTCAACCTCATAGCCTCCCGAACAACACCGATGAAACTACCAAAGTAGAGGAGGTGGCTGTGGACACCATGCCATGGCAGCAACACGAAGACTAGACTAAAACAAACAGTATAAAACCATGAAGTTAATAGCAGGTGAGCCCAGTAAGGTCCTGCCTGTTTTTACAGATGAAACTGCTTATTTCAACACTGCAAAGTCACAGGTGGAAGGAAACAAAAATAAAGATGACACGGTGTTATGTGTAAATCTAAAATACAAGGAAATGATAAAGCAAAAGTTTCATGGATACTAATTTCTCTTACTATGAACAGTGAATTATAGTAATCATCAGCTTTCAAGCCACTTAATCAAGTATTTCATAAACTCATTTTTCATTCCTTAAGTTCCTCAGAGCTTAATCATACTAAATTGTGTGAAATTTCATAGAAAATATGTCTACAGATAATTTTATATCCTTCCACTACCTGTTATAAGCAAAAAATTGGCAGTGCAGCTGTATGACAGTCTAGAAATAGTCATTAATCAAGAGCTGATAAGAAGTTCTTGGAAAATATTAATGTTTATAAATTGAATGGATATGTGTGCTAGGGTTTTACAGAATGTAGAAAATAAATTTCATGCCTTTGTGATTCCTGTTGTTATTCTAGGTAATGACAAAATATTCTTTAAATAGAAAATGCAGAAAAAAAATACATTCAGTAAATGTTCAGAATATGAAATAAAGGTAATTTTTATTATCATTAAAATAGCAGACCAAGTATAACAGAAAGTTTCAGCTGAGAGTATCATGAAATTGAGATTGATAAGCAAGAGGTGTTGATAAAGAGTGTATCATGCAATACCTGATACATGCTAAGCTAAAGAGCACAAAACATAGGTATCATTTGACAGCAACAATTTGAAAAAATTCTTTCCTAGAGTTTTGCTTTTTAGCAAAGGATCTTGTTCAGGAAGCAGACTTGGAGCTTAGTTACTCACATAAATATCTTCTTAGAAATGGGGACTTTTCTCACTTGTGTTCAAATTTTATTAAAAACACTGATGAAAAACATTTTAAAATATGTTCAAAAAATAAGTAGTAGTAAGTTGCATGTGGGAAAATACAAGATATTGGTTTAGATCTTGTCACTTAACACCTGATATAAGACTGGATAAAAAAAGGTTGAGGACATTCATTGATAAATGGCAATGTGCAATAAACAGGAATGATGAAGGTAGGAAAAGATTAAAAGAACAAACAAACAAAAAAAATAAGACACATGAAATAAGTGGGGAAATAATGACTGCTGGGAAAAAAGAAAAATCAGTCAACCAGGGAAACAATTCATTCCCAACTTGAGTAGCATTGGAAAGGAGAAACTTGGAAAAAAATGCTTGTGATAACAGATCCTACAAATCATTGGGAAGAAACAAAGTGGTTCCAAGCTTGACAAGCATTGTGATAGCAGGAAATGCCAGTGGAATTTGAACTAAATTGTCTGTCTGGGAATAGTTTTGGGTTAGTGACCTCATTTGGTAGCTCTTTTCTGATAGTCAGAAGAATGAGCATGGGTGCCGTTGCAGGTATTTAAGCTGTGATTCCTAAATTAATATTGAGCAAAGAGCTGTAATGACTATTGCAATCCAGAGCAAGGCAGGAATCTGCAAGTTTCATCCCTTCTCCTGCCAGGCCCATTGAAGTTGCATTTAGCAAATCTCTGACACCCAGCCTCTGTACAAAAGACAAAATGTGTATCTTAACTGACTAACTCTTAGCCGTTTTCAGTAGATATTTCCAAGATAGATTTGACCAAGCAGATACCGAAGAAATTGAGACCCTTTATTTCAGGAAGACATTGTAAAGATAGGCTATTTGAACTACAAAACTGAACACATTTTGTCCTGATTTGCACTTTAAATGCCTTTCAAGATGGGGAAAAAAGGTGCTTTGATCCTCTTGCAATATTGTTAAAACATTCATGGGGAAGCTTATATGGTGCCTGGCCTGCTGGCGGCAGATGGTGTACATCTGTCTCAGAGGGGGAAAAGGATCCTTGCCCAGGAGTTGGCGGGGCTCGTTGAGAGGACTTTAAACTAGGCTCAGAGGGGGAAGGGGATAAAACTAGGCTCACTAGAGAAGAGCACAAGGATGGCCATCAATCTGCCATCCCATCTGAGGTGGATAAGGGTGGTATATGCAACAATAAAACACAGGGCTCACTAATAGGTTAGTAACCACAGCAGTGGCCAGGAAATTAGAATTGAAAGGGGAAGAAAATAAAGCCTGGCCCACTAGTTATGAACTTAGGGGTAAAGGACAGAGAGTGGGGGTGAAATCAGAAGCGCAGATCAAGTGCATCTACACTAATGCACGTAGCATGGGCAACAAGCAGGATAAACTGGAGGCCACTGTGCAGCAAGACAGCTATGATGTAGTTGCCATCACAGAAACATGATGGGACGACTGTCAGGACTGGAATGCTGTGATGAGTGGATATAAGCTCTTCAGAAAGGATAGACAAGGAAAGAGAGGTGGGGGTGTGGCCCTGTATGTTAGGGAGTTTTTGAGTGTATAGAACTTGATTTCAATGATAATAAAGTTGAGAGTTTATGGGTAAGGATGAAAAGGAAGGCAAATAAGGGAGATACTGTGTTGGGAGTCTGCTATCGACCACCCAACCAAGATGAGCAGGCAGATGAAATATTCTATAAACAGCTGGCGGAAGTCTCACAATTGCCAACCCTTGTTCTGGTTGGGGACTTCAACCTACCAAACATCTGCTGGAAATACAGCAGACAGCAGACAGGCTAGGAGGTTTTTCAAGCGTATGGAAGATAACTTCCTGACACAACTGGTAGATGAGCCAACCAGGGAAGGTGCCTTGCTTGACCTCCTGTTCACAAATAGAGAACTAGTGGGAGATGTGGTGCTTGGAGGTCATCTTGGGCTTAGTGATCATGAATTGGTTAAGTTCTTGGTTCTTAGTGATGCAAAAAGGGCAGTGAGTAGAACCTCGGTAGGTAGGTAGAACCTCCACCTTGGATTTCCAGAGGGCAGACTTTGGACTGTTCAGAACACTAGTTGAGACATTCCCTTGGGAGACAGTCCTGAAGAGCAAAGGGGTCTAGGAAGGCTGGATGCTCTTCAAGAAGGAAATCTTAAAGGCCACGGAGAGGGCTATCCCCACATGCTGTAAGATTAAAGGGCGGGGAAAACGGCCAACCTAGTTGAATAGGGAGCTTTTGATGGGACTTAGGAAGAAAAGGAGGGGTTACCACCTTTGGAAGAAGGGCAAGGCAACTTGGGAAGAGTACAGAGATCTTGTCAGGTTATACAGAGAAAAAATTAGGAAGGCAAAAACCCAGATGGAACTCAACTTGGCCACTGACACAAAGGACAACAAAAAAAAGTTTCTACATCAACAATAAAAGGAGAACCAGGGAGAATCTCCATCCCTTACTGGATGTGAGGGCGAACACTGCAACCAAGGATGAGGAAAAGGCTGAGATACTTACAATGTTGTCTTTGCCTCTGTCTTTAATGCACAGACCAACTGCTCCCAGGGCATTCAGCCTCCTGAGCTTGAAGATAA
>JAAGNO010004874.1:45442-58059 GCA_033439905.1 Ceryle rudis | reverse complement strand
CTCTGTCATAGAAAGCCACTAGGTTTGTCAGGCAGGATTTCCCCTTAGTGAAGCCATGCTGGCTGTCCTTGATCACACCTCCCTGTCCACCATGTCCCTTTCTCCATCCTGTAGGAATCTCCCCAGGCTCCACCATAATGAAAACATATGCAAAATACTTTTTTAGCATTTCTGTTATGGCCTTATTTTCTTTAAGCACTCCTATACCTTGACTAGGGCCCTCAGTGCCCTCTTCAGTCTTCCTGGTCCCATTGCATTTGGACAGGGATTCATGGCTATTTGCAGATTGCTCCTGTAACAGCTCTGGAGGAGTTTCCTTTACACTGGTCTTTTCTTCTATTTACCCACGAAAAAGTGACATTGGCCTTAAGTGCTTCTGAACTTTTTCCCACAGCAGGTGGTAAGTTTGGGATGTGTTATTAAGGGCCATTAGTGGCATATACAGCCTGAATTCAGCAAAGCATTTTAACACTGACCTGTGTTATGCACTTAAATTTTCTGCACTTTATAGCTCCAGCTAACAAGCAGCTATTTGTGTAATTTGTAAACACATTATTCCTTGTTTGAATGGTTGTTGATAATGTAGACCCTTATGCAGAGCTTGCATAGTAATACAGTGGTAAAACATCTTCACCTATCCTGGAGCAGTCAGGTGCGAGTCTATCGCTCTTGAGCCCCGCAGCTTTGGTAGTTGTTGCTAGCGTGAGATCTGGAAGCAGCAGTTCTTCAGCAGGACACTAAGGGGCAGCCCCAGACCAAAAGAATTTTTCCTCATTTTTTTACATACATACAAAGAGAAAACTTCATTTGCCTCATTTTTCTATATTGATTTAATGTCAACAGTGCCCAGGAATACTGAATCAAGTCTGTCTGGAGTGAGGGGGTTTTTCTGCTGTAAGTATTTTTTTCAGCACTGGTGATACAGAAGGTGAGTTTATTTGCCAGTTATCTGGGCCTACTTGAGCACACAGCTCACAGACAGAGCAGAGAGCATGGAAAAGATGTGGTGCACTCTGCATCTGAAGCCTTGATGGCCATCCACTCATCATGGCATGGTCAAGTGCATGTACAGGCATGTAGTTGTACATGCCACGGGTCTTTGCTGCTCAGAGGTGCTCCTTGCCATCAGAAAGCTAATCACACCAGCCCTAGGAAACTCATTCCCAAAGTAATAGCTGCTGTGTGGATAGCTGGAGACCAGGAGAGAGAAACTGAGGCAGGAGTCACTCAACAGCCCACCCAGCACCAAGGAAGACCTGTGAATGGTTTTCTTACTGCTACAACCTGGTAGGTTACTTGACCATTGTCCTGTGGCAAAAGATCATCCCCTGCAAGCAAGGGGTCCCAATGGTTATGAAGCATAGACTGAACCTAGCTTCAGGAACCTTGTGGAAGGAACTGGACATTGAAATGAATTAGGATTAAAGCTGCTGTATGTTGGTGTGAGTTCAAATTAGGAAGAAACATGAGTTAGTCAGAACTAGCATGTCTCAAAAAGGTGGATTTGCCTTCTAGTTCAATGTATTTAACACATAGGGATTTACTGTCTTGCCTTTGTTCAGAAGGTGATGTATTGCCAAATAGTAGCTGTAATGTGAGCTACCAAAGCCAGCTGATGCTGGGTGCATCTTCTCTGGTTACAGGAGTGGGAGAGCTGCTCTGTAATGAGACGCCCTACCACTACCTGAGGCAGAGCTGGCTCCAACACTAGAGGGTTAATGAAGGCTTACTAGGCTATTTTCCAGATAACAATACATTCCTATACAATTTGGTATTGCCTTCACAGGCTAGTAGTGGGTGGTTGCTCACAGAGGGAAGAAATGGTGTCTGATTTTCTGGAAGAGAAGAGAGCAGTGGGTGGTAACCCAAGGCAGTACCTCAAGTACAGACAATGCTCCAATTTCTGTCCCAGATGAGTATCACAAGAGGAATGACCACTATGGGAACCAGCAAAGTTCAATGATCTGACATTCCAACAAAAAAGTCATTTATGTATTTGGAAAAGAAGTGTACAATCTCCTCCAAAACAGGAATCAGCACAGAATGATATCAGGATATGCTTCAGCTGGGCAGCTCTTGAGATGTAACCCATTAAAAAAGATGTCTACAGAATAAACCATTTAATTTAGGTGGTAAAAGCTATCAGCAAGACCTTTAATAGCTCTTTGCTGTGCTGCTGTCTGCAGGATCACATCAGTTAAACACAGTTCTGAAGATGTAAACCAGAAGCTGTGGGGAAAGGAAATATGCATAATATAAAGGGATAAATCAATCAACCACCCACATATGGAAACAAAACACAAATGAAAACTATAACAACCCTACAAATGTAAAAATGTCCATTATAACTGAACAAGAAATACTGGCTTGAATATAAGTGTCTTACAAGCTCCTTAGTCTATATTAATAAGCTCTTTAGTCTCATCTAGGCTCTAATCTAATGTAAGGGTTTTAGTGTAAAGTATATCTGTTATATCTGTCCTTCTCAGTGTTGTAGTGTTCCCTGTTGCTTTCTCTCACACCTTTTGCCACTTTGGGGGTACCACACACTTTGGGGATTCAAAACATGTGCATCCCAAGAACAGTGTGAGTTTGGGAAAAATAAATAATGACAGGATGTGGGTGGAAGGCTGACTTGCCTTTCCCAGTGCAACAATTATTTGTGAGAAAATATTCCCCACGTGCATTCTGGCAAATGTTGAAAACCAGATGCTGTAAGTATGAGATCCTCCCACTTAAGTTGAGTAGTATTTTACTGTGGTTTAGACTGTCACTTTATAGGCTGATCTGGCTTAAAGGCAGCCTGTGTTTTGTTGTCTCAAGAAGAGACAAAGGAAAAATCCTTGTGAAGAAGCCAAAGCTTCTACTTTCTAGCTGTGGAGGAAAGAAGGCTTCTGACCTGTGTCAAGAGATGACTGCTTTCACACAGGACAGAACTCTGCTCAGTTTTTTAATGTACAGTGACCAGCAATAAGATTTTCTGCCCGTGGTCTGACTGCTCCATCTCCATGTAGGAGGGGAGGAGCCATCCTGTAGATCATCCCAGCTGGGTGTGCCTCTGCATTACTCCAAACAAAATTAAAGGAAGCAGTCCTAGCTGGTTGGGTCCTTTCTCAGGTTTACAAGACAAGGAACAACCTGTATCTCTCAGCAGCCTCCTGTGAAATCAGATGACTGACTCATTTTATAAGCCTAGGATCTAATACTGCTTGAACAAAGATTGCAGAATTCAGCCCTATAGATTATTTCTGCCGTGGCAGGTGAAAAAAAATGCCCTTCTGCTTCTGACAGGCATTGATTTTGCAGTGAGCACTTTAGTGTTGAAATAATCATTAAGAGAAGGGCACCACTGGAGCAGTCTGCAAGGAGCAAACAGATAATGTGAAGGGGATGCTAAAACATGGAACAGGATTGGGTGAGTCAGGGGATAGGCTGGTTTCAAGTTTATCGTTGAGTCTGACTGAGAAGCCAAGACTATTTGAAGGGAATTCGTCAAGTCAACAAAGTCAAACTCTTTGTGGTAGTGGTAGGTGGTTCAAAAAGGGCCAATGGCCACAACTGCAGCTTGTGATGCTCAGACTGGATATTAAGGTAGGTATCTTCCCCAGAGAGGTAGTGCAGCACTAGAACAGGTTACCTAAGAACTTGTGAAATCTCCACAGTTAGAGTTTTTCGAGATTTATCTAGACAAAGCCATGGCCAACCTGGTCTGGTCTTAGTGCTCATCTCACTTTGAGCAGGAGGTAGCACTAGGCACCTCCAGAGCTGCCTTCCCACCAATACTGCCTTGATTTGGCAGATTATGACGACAAAATTTGGTTGTGAGTGAGGAAGGCACTAATCTTCACCATATCTGAAGTCATCCTGCAGTCCTACTGTCTCTGTCAGCCACACGTCTGGTGCTCGTCCTGTGTTTAGCCTGGGGAAAAGCAGAGGGCAGGGGAGGACTGATGGGGGAATGGTGGCTGGTGATAAAGTCAGGTCTTGCCCTGGTACAGAAGTGCTTGCAGGCTACTTAGACTATAGTTATCTTCAATGCCTACTAGATATCTTACAAAAACAGATTGTGCTGGTGTTTTGGATGAAGGATTACAAAAAGTTGTTTGATAATCATGAATTTTGAGTAGTGTCTGGGACCTGCCCTTACAGGAGTTAGGTGATCTCTGCTGTCACTGAAGCCACTGGTAGTATTTCACTAGCCAGGGAGGAGAGGGGTGGACACAGCAAATTGGATGGACTTCTTAACAAACAAGCTCAGTGTAGCCGTTCCCTGTGTACATGTAATCCACTAGCATGGAATAGAGAATTTCTCACACAATTAGCTGGAGTGAAAGTAGCTATTGAAAGAGCCTACTTAGATTATTTCACTGTATAAATTATTGAGCTGATGTCCTGGAGATGATAGAGGAAACAGATCTTTCTTCTGTCCAGAGGATGGCAGCTCTGAAAGTTTATACCTGCTTCCTGGAGGTTGTCCCCCCTGCAGACTCTGCTTAGGTAATTAATTTGCAATATTCATCAGCCAGAGCATCAATGTAAGATACAGAAAAACAGAAGGTTTTTATACTTTTCTACTGACTCAGACATGTTTTTTTTTCTGGTTGTGGGTGAAACTGTTGTTGAATAAATGGCAAAAAATCCACAGTATTTTGATTTTTATCTGGTTAATATTTCTGAGTAATAGTTTAAAGCATTATTGAATCACAGGCAAGACATAGCCCTGCATGGCTGTAGCTACATGATAGACTCCATGCTTTTTCTCAGCATCTGCAGACACAGAGAATGCCCAGGATCTGAGTGGGAGAGTTGTGCTACATATGGTCCAGCTAGATCCCTGTGTTTGCTGGAGCACATAGGCTCCCTTTGTACAAAACTGGGTACCTAATACCTATTCCCAAATATAGAAGAGGTATGGAGAGCAAGTCCCCTCCCCAACTTTCCTCTGACTCCCAGAGGGATTAGGTTCCTCTTCTTTCATATCAACATTTCCAGGCTGTTTTTGACCTGGACATTTTCTGAAATTTACCTTAGTATTGTTTCCCCTCTTCCCTGGTGAACACTCATGACCACAGTGACAGGAGGTGAAGGTATATGCCCTCCACACAGTGTTGTGCATGTCTGCAGCAACTGCTAACCAGAAGAATCTGCCTACTGTTTCAGAAGTGCTTTACACGTGGTCACCTCCCATAATGCTGGGATCCAGCATTTTTGCGTGGCTTCTCCTTCCCCCTCCCTACTCTCAGAGGCAGAGCCAAGACCACTCAGGCTGTGAAGACTTGTCACAACAGCACAGACACAAGAAACATCATGTCTGGAGGCAAAGGAGGCAGGCAGAGGTGTGGGCTGAGATCTGCTGTGGCACTCAAAATTATGAGTGCCTGGAGTCTTTCAGAGCTAAAAACAATGCCCTTCTCATTCTCTTTCTGCCTAGCTGGAATAAAAGAGAGAAAGAGCAGCAGCACTGTGCCCTCTTGATGTTTGTCTGCACAGTTGTGCTTGCTGGACCTGCAAGTGCAATAGGTGGAAAGCTTTATTTGAAGCAAAGTAAACCCAAAGCAAGCAGTTTTCCTTTTCATGTGGCTGTCATAAAAATTGTGGTTATTTGATCTTTGGGTGGTAAATGGGTCCTACCATGCTAAAGCTGCTCTTTCTTGTGTCCGCAGCCATTGCCACCAGGGTCAGTGTGTCCCTGGGCTCAAGGCTCCAGGCAGGGGAAGTCCTTATCAGGGAAGATCACTTACAAAAAGAGAAATGATGAACTGCAGTTGTTGTGCAGGACTAATAAAAATGAAACTCAGCCTGTGGATAAGTGCATACTGTAATTTTAGACACATATTCCTCCAAAACTGGTTTCCTCTTTTCCTCCTGAGGACACATGCTACAGCAATAATTTTGTTCAGTAAGAGCTAATGTTTTAGGCTTACAGACACATCTGATAATAAAGGTTGATGTCTCAAGGAATTTGTGGCAAACTCACCTACAAGTGTACCCCCAGGTACCCAAGTAACTTTGAATACTGGCTGCAGACACATAGGCATCAGCTGTAGAAGTGCAGAGAGGCAGATTAGAAAGAGTTATTTTGAAAGTGGGGGAATGATGGTTTATACTAACTGGGCAATTGTTAGCATTTTCTAATTTTGACCTTCAGGCCCCTGGATGAGCATATTTATAAAAGGTCAAATGGTAAAAAACATCTCATATGTTCCACACACAGCCCTCTGCTCTGCCTAGTGAATATTTTAGTGACCCATTTACAGCAAGTGGCTTTTATTGAGTAGAGTAGGCAAATGCAGAGGAAAACAGAAACCCCATTATCCTTCTGACAGTTATACATCTGTCTCTGTGTAATCCACCTGCTTAGTCTGACAAACAAGAGCCTGTGAATTGGTTTTGAAAGGAAGGTGACCATCAGCTTCTGTGATCTGCGTATTTTCTTGCAAACACCTCAGCTAGCCTGTAAAGCAGGTAAGTCTAAGCCTTTGCACAGTGATGTTGTTCTGGACTCCAGTCTTACCCTGAATTTCATTCTGGCTTTTTAATCTCTCTCCTGCAGCTTAATCAACATAATGCTTCCCTTTTACCTGATTTCTATTTTTAGGGGTTTTTTTTGAGTCAGCTACTCAGCAACAATTGCATTTCCATCTTTTTTCTTGGGGTGCTTCCCTGTGTACCTTCTTACTGCATGCTCAACAAACAAACCCTCAGGGATGCCTGGGTCTCATTTGTTTATTCCAGGTAATTTACAGAAAAAAGGTCAGCCCAAGCAAGCATGACCAAATAAATTGAAAGCTGATGCTTCTTTCATTATTACTGGTGACTTTCCTCTAACCACCTAAGAAATAGATGTGGAGACTTCCGTATAAATGTGCATGGCTGCTCTTTTTTGTTGATCTAATTTTCTTGAGGAAATGTTTGGGTAGGTAGGATGATGTGCCTTCATTTTCACTACTTTTTCAATTATGGGTACAAGATAATTCCTTTTACAGTAGCTTTGCAAAATGGATGAGCAGTATATCACCTTCTTAAACAAAGTTTTTCTTTTCTCTGGAGACTTTCAAAACCCGCCTGGACATGCTCCTGTGCAACCTAATCTAGGCAAACCTGCTTTAGCAAGGAGATTGGACCAGGTGACCTCCAGAGGTCCCTTCCAAAACCTACCATTCTGTGATTCTGCGATTCTGTGATTTACTTTTTCGAAGTAATAGTTAGTGAGTTCAGGACAATGGATTTTTTATAACAGTTTATCTTTCCTTACTCACACTGAGTTGACAGGATGGAACAACTGAAAACCTATTTTTTTCTGTACTGGTAATAATGTCTCTTCAGCTAGCTCTCCATCCTTTCCCTAAGGCCAGCCTTCAGTTTGGCTCCTTTGCAATGTCACTTACTCTGGATCTTTGCCCCACAGCTCTCCTCATCACTGCTATGTCCACACAACTGGAGGATGCAATGGACACCTTGATAAGGATTTTTCATCACTACTCTGGCAAAGAAGGGGACAGATACAAGCTCAGCAAAGGAGAACTCAAGGAGCTCCTCACCAGTGAGCTCACTGACTTTCTTTCAGTAAGACACAGCTCCTGAACCTCTTGAGTTACTCTTTCATGGGTGGGGTAAGCAGCTATCCAGCTGTGCAAGAATAGCATATGCTTCTGCAAGGCACATCGTGCCACAGGCTCTCAGTTAGTAGCTGTCTTTGTGGAGCTGGACAGAAGGAGATGAGATCAAATATCCCATTTGAGAAGTGTGTTTCCAGAGGTGGTTCAGGTCCTGTGCCTTGCCATGTGCCACCAGCAGCACAGTCAGGTACCAGTGTTCTGCTTCCTCCTCTGTGCTTTTGAGCAGGAGGGTAAGGGCAGCCTAGAAGCAGTAGCAAAATTGATGTTAAATCAGGTTTTAAGAAGTTTTTTGTTTGTTTGGCCATTTTTAATAATGGAGCATAGTTAAGTCCTTCAAAAAAATAAATCCAGCAACCAGTTCTCATGTGACAAGAAAGTAGCTTGCGCATAATGGCCACAGACACAATACATCTCCTTGTATGCCCTGCAGAGAGATGCTAAGAAAATCCTTTCAGTGATAAGCTGCTGATATGAATATCTCTTTGCGTGCTTGTTATGTTCTGCATCACACAGCCTGGATGCTTTTTACGTAACAATGATCAGATTCATAATTGTTTTTTCTGTATCCTCTGAACTGTAAAAATTGTTGTGGACCCTATCACCAGCAGTAGCTGTTTGGGTTTTTTTTTTATATTGTATCAATTTCCTTAAACTGAATTTTCTTTTAATCTTGGCTATCTCACACTGAATAGGATGTGTTGTTTGCTAAATAGAGATCTTCTGAGTGGAATGAATAGATGTATAATACGACCACTTATGAATAGCCTGTTGAAACACTAAGTACTATTTGTTAAGGGATGATGCAGAGAAATGCACACTGTAGATCCACCTTGTCAAAAGAAATCAGTGCTCAGCAGCTCCTAAATCGGTGTGATTGATGTCGGTGCCTATTTGGTAGCTGTATTCCTTCTAAGAGCTGCACTGTCTTCAGTTTCTATTGCTGTGTACTTTTGGGACTCCAATATTTTTAATGCTGTGGCTAGTGGTATATTACTGTTCAGGTGTGTATTTCATGCAGCCTTTTATTGAATAGCACTGGGGCTTGTGAGATAGAAATGGGTTGCACTACGAGGTGTGTCAGAATTATGCATTCAAGATCTGAACATTTAAGTCACTTTTCTTTCTCTTCAGGGCCGAAAGGACCCCCTTCTGGTCGATAAGATTATGGAAGATCTGGACTCCAATGAAGACAATGAAGTGGATTTTAATGAATTTGTCATTCTGGTTGCTGCTTTGACTGTGGCATGCAATGATTTCTTTGAAGAACAGCTAAAGAAAGAGGGATTTTAAAAATGTTCAATACTATCAATCTCCTGGTCACAAATGTTAGCAAAGCATACCTAGTTAGGTAGCCCTCATCAATGCTTAGTGAATGCAAACCATCATCCCTTCAACTGTTACTGCTGTAAGACACTTACAGAACAGATCAGCAGGTGGTGTAAGCTGGACCAAAGCCTGTTCATACTACTTGAGATCCAGCTTTTTAATATTTTCAGTCTTTCCACTGCATGCATCTCTAACATCCATTCATTAGTTGCCCAGGTCACGGGTGTGGGGTGATAGATCATTTGGCAGGAGCTGACGCAGAAGTGTGTGTTCTTAATTGTCTTAATTTCTTAATTGCCAGGGTGAAGTAAAGGCACAGGAATGTTACTTATATACTTTCTGAACTGGAAAACGTGGAATGAGACACCAAACTTTGAATTTAGTTTTCAGTCATTCTATCACAACCATATTTTTGCAGCTGAAACAGAGCAGCTTGGGTTTTGCTCTGCTCTGCTTATTCTAAAGCCCTTTTTAGATGCTGCTCTGTAGCTCCCCACACTTATGTTTCAGATATAGTCACAGATGTCTCCTGCCTCCTGAGCAGACAGTGCCACTTGCCATTGTTACAGGTTCATTTCCCCCACCTCCCCAGCTTCGATTTTGTTGTGTTGGCATTACTACATCCCAGTAGTCTACCTCTTCATTCAGCATAAATGAATTTATTCATATGATAAATTATTCAAATACAAAGAAGATTTAGTCAGAAAACTGCTCTGAGGGCTGATGGAAGGACTGGAACTTCAGGGGAAATTCAAATGCCTTCTGCTTTCACTATTCTGGCACCCCTAAGAGGAAGGCTTTTAAAGGACCACTTGTGGAGGATGTAATGACTGGATCCCAGGGTACAGCTTTGTAATGTGAGTCATCCTATGAAACAATGGTTTCATTTCACCCTGATCCAACCCACTGCATGGAATTGGTGCAAAAGGGGCAGTGGGACCCCATGGCCAGACATGGAGAGAGTAGGACAATCCCTTTCAGTTTTGAACTGTTCTTGGGTTGAATTAAAAGTACCTCCACACTTCTGTCTGAATTAAGCATACTTCCAAAGCCCTGTGAATTGCCAGCGGCAGGGTGTTGTGGCTCTTTTCTTGCACAGAGAGCTGTCTTTGTTCCTTGTTATTTTGTTGCTAACTTCAAAATATAATAAAAGGCATCTGAATTAAATGAAGATTTTCTGGTTTTTATAAGAGGATAATAAAAAAGCATCCTCCAGTAGTGATGTGCCCTGCTAGGCAACATCTGAAGAATGCATTTCTCCTGTCTCTCCTCCCCACACCTCTGGACATTATTCAGTAAAGACTACAATATTTGTATAAAACCATACACCATTAAGAAGATGTAATTTATTAAAAGAAGGGTATTCTATAGGGCCTAACCAATATAACAAGGTGCAGACATCATCCTAAGAAAAGGGCTACCACCAAATTATGTTATCACAGAAAAAAAGGTGTTTTTGTGAAGTGGCAGAGCCACAATGTGCTGGTTCTTTAGCTCTTCAGTGGCAGAAGTTATATAGGATTCACAGAAGTCCTTCTAAGGGAACATGGCAAAAGGTATTAAAATGAGACTGACCAAAACAGCACAACTTTTTGCCCCCTGCACAATGTCAAGCACCTCTGTATCATTGCTGTTGTTGGACCAGGATGGCACAAGTATCAACCAGAAAAAGTAATACTGCTTTTGTGTTTACCCATAGGGGCTGCAGACTCTGGCTAGTCTCCGAGTCCTTTCCCTTCTCCAAGGGGAAAGGAGAGAAGAGAAGCTTAAAGCTTCAACCCCAATCTAAAAGGAATATGATTGTCACAGTAAGGACCAGTTTCTTCATCATGACTTTTGAAGCAAGAGGCTTTTTGGAAACAAGCTCCAGAAATAAACCCTTTGTTCCTCCTTGATGGGCCCCAAGACACACATAGCCTGTGTGCCAATCAGATTTGTGCTAAATCACAGCTGGTGGCAGCAGTGTGCCCCAGGGTCAGGCATTGAGAGCTGCTGCCATGATGGAAAGAGTCAGTGGAGGAATCTCATCAGATGAATTTACTAGTGATTGAGTGCAACCTAATTCCTCTGTGGAAGGGGATAGGTTGCACATAAGCTATGGGTAAATCAGAGGAAAATGACTCATATAATCTTCATTCCAACAAAAGTTAAAAAAAAACCTCATAAATCAACCTTTATGGTTTGGCTGGCTAGGTTTTTCTTGTTGCTGTTTTAACTAAAAGGACAACTGTTAAACTCTATCAAAGAACAAACCTTTTTTGCACAGACTGGAGACCAAGCAGAAAAGAAAGAAAATACTACAAAGCGCATTCAGATGCTCCAAAACACAAAGCCTTGGCACACTTTTGTGACCTGAGGTAAGGGACTTGTCATCCTAATCTCAGGCTACCTGTGGACTGACCTACTGAACCAGAGGGTCATTCCTCTGCTATTCCTTTCCCACAGGAGCCAACTAGTGATGGATTAGTAGATATCACTTTCAAGGGAAATATCTGAAGATCACCTGAAAGTTTTGAATTTTTCTGATCCAGAAAAAGCTGTGGGAAATCTGCTTTTCTGTAAGCAATCCTCAGGAAGGAGAACTGCTTTGAAGCCTTTTACACTGTCTGTGTAAGATGATGCTTGCATGGCCAACCTCACTACAGCCACTTCATCCTGTAGATGTGAACATTTTGTTTATAGCTTCTCTCAGAGGGAAAAATATTTCCTTCAAACAGGAAAGCAGTATTTTTTCTTATTGTTTACTGCCAATTTCCTACTGACTTTACTTGTAGTTCATGAACCTAGGAAGCACTTTGAAGTTTTACATATAAAGGAAGCTTGCTGTGTGGCTTTCTCCAAAGTCCCTCAGATTTAGAAATGATGTCTAATTACAGGCATTTTTTTCATTTGTGTTATCAGACTGTCTGAAAAATCAATAGAAAATTGAACACCAGAGTATGACTTAATATTTTCAAGTTAATGAAAGACCAATAAAAATACAGCAATGCCAGACAAGCTGTTGTGAAACTGTATTGCCTGACATCTAAAAAGCAGATTTTCAGAAGATTAATTGTATTAGCTTGAAAGCATCAGCCTCTGCCATTTGCTTTTATTTCTGTTCAAAAGAGACTTGGAAGTGTCAGTGCAACTGGATACATGAGGCTCGATACACTATCGGTAAATGAATTTATAACCTCTTCAGATTCAGTATCCAAGTACAGATCTTGCGGAGGTGCATATGACACCACTGTGATGACAAGTGGTTCGCAATGGAGTGGTCCCTCCAAGCTCTGACTTAAAAGCCAGGCCCATTAGGAAGGCACTGCGTTTTTCACTCTGCAGCAGTGTAGAGAGTGTGAGGCGCAATGGATAATCATCATCCTACATCATCAGTTCCTCCTTGTAAAGATGAGAAACAAAATTGTCTGGGGCTGTGGGAAGAGAGACAGAAATTACAGTAGGAGACCCCAGCAGAACAGGTGATGTATTCATCAGCCAGAATATCATTAATTGCCTTTCAGCAAGCAATTCAAGAAAGAATTGAAAGTTACTGCCAATGACAATTTCATACTTACAGATATGAATTTGGTGCTGCACTTGCAGGGATGCCTTGAAAACATGGGGTCTGTGTAACCTGCACTCACTAGCACAAAAAATCCAGCATCTCCAAAGCCTGTCAGAACTTCTGGG
>JAAGNO010004874.1:16639-38757 GCA_033439905.1 Ceryle rudis | reverse complement strand
CTCTAGGACCTGGGGCTACTGGCTTGTCTGAGCACCTCCACCAGCAACTACTATGTTAGCCCAGACCTTATTTGTTGTTTAAGCAAAAACTTGGGTAAAACAGCAAGAAAATGTTGTTGTTCACAAGCCCTAACAATGAAATCAGAAGCAGCAAACTCAAAGCATTGCAAGGCCAGATCATATTATTTAACAATAATGACAATTTGACAGGGAAGAATACCACAGAAAGAGACATTAGCAAGAAACATAAGGTGGGGAAAGAGTAGATAATGTCTGCGGATTGTTGATCGTTCATCCTAGATCAGGGGGAAATAAGAAAATACCCTAATACTGATATCTCTCCAGAGCTGCTGTTTTCAGTACTCTGCAGAGTTGCGAGTTTTCATTCCCAGATTCATCTTTTGAAGGCCCTTCTCATCGTTCCCTTGAGAATCAGGACTGGAGTAGTATCAGCTGTTTTGTAGGGAATAGGAACCACAAGTTCTCCTCATTACTGTACAAAACGGTGTCTGGTGGGGAGAGCTCTCTGGCTTTGCCTGTGTACCTGCTGCAGAGTCCTTATGCCCCAGATGCAGGTTCAGGATCTGGAAGCCAGAAGGTCCCACAGCCCTGGGGGGGATGCTGGCACCAGGCTTAAAGCTTGACTGTGATGCAGGACCACCCACCCAGGCCTCGCTGGTGGGAAGAACCTGGCACGGAGGCTGTGGAAAGCTGCATGTCACAGAGCATCAGGAGGGAGGCAGAGAGCCCTGCAGGTCAGAAATGTCCCAGGACTGCAAAGCAGGAGAAGAAGAAGAGGGAGGGATGCTCCTCATTACTCACTTTGGTGTAACTGGAAATAAACACACCACACGACTGCCCTGGCTGCACACAAATAGGCTCTCCTCCCCAGAGCTTTTCATGTCTGCCAGACAGGTAAGTAGAAAAGACATTGCCAGCGATGACAGTTGGACTGGCTTGAGAATTTGTGGCTGTCATTTGGACCCTTGTCATGCCCACGTACTGTGTCACTGCAAGAGGAATTCAGTTACCATGGGTTACCCTATCAGTACAGGGACCAAGTGCCTCCCCTCCCAACAGCTCTATAAAAAGAGTCTCTCCAAGATACTCTAGCAGCTCCTGCCTACTGGCACAGACCGGAAGAAACTTGGCTGCAGGGAGAGAGGGAGGGCTGCCAGAGGAGGTGTCAGCATGCCGTCTGCTTTCCAGTTTCAATGCCACTTCATTCTCATCTTCCTGGCAGCCTCCAAGGGGGAAACCAGATACCTAGAGGTGAGCAATGGGGCTAACGACTAACACACCTCACTGTGCTTTTAGCTACTGTTTTCTAACTTGTACTCTCAGCTTTCAAACATCGTGCTTTTTCCTTTTTCCCCTCCTATTCACACTCATGCATTAAGCCTATACCTGTGTAACACTAATGTAATGGTTCCATCCCCCATTTGTTTATCCTCCCTTTTCTCAAGCTTGCATTTTTGCAGAGGATTTGAGAGACTCACTGTGCACTGAACTGCTGGGCTCACCTCTTAGGTGATAGGTTTGTTCCTCTCTACCACAGGTTGGCAGCTTTCTGACTGAGCTCTTCCACAGCTGCACTGTTTCTGGAGAAGGAATTTAATCTGCTTGTGCCTGTTCTTGGGAGGCACAGTACAGCATTTCACTTTGCTCAAACCTCTTCTTGTCCTCTTTCCTTGGCCAGGTGAAGGATGCCAGCGAAGATGAGCCCTTTCTACTCCTCAGTGAAGATCTGAAGCGAGAGCTATCTGCAGGGCAGATCTACCGGCGGTCGCTCCGTGAGTTTCTTTGCTCTGGTGGGGACCATCAGTGGGTTGGGAAAATTCTGGGGGGAGTTTGAGGCTCAGGGAGGGGAAAGTGACTATTTGGCAGTGACAGAGGTGCAGGCACTTTTGGCAAGGGGGTGAGGAGAGAAGGACAAAGCGTTAAAATCTCAGAAAAACTGTGGTTGAGGCAGAGCGATTGAAAGAGAGCTCTGAATAGAGGTTGGGGCTGAGAGAAGAGGGTCCCCCAATAATGGGAGGAGGATGGTGATTGTTCATCCAAGTTCCTGGGCAGCATCACACCTTCAGGGGATGGGGCGGGTGGAAAATCTGTGATCAAAGAGAAATCTGAGTGAACAAGGTGTTTGTGCACTTCTGCACATACAGGCACACTGTGTCCCTGTGCTGAGTCTCCCTCCCCAGCAGGCTAAGGCAGCAGCCCCATATCTCTCTTTCTCCAGGCTGCATTGACATGCTGAGTATAGAAGGGCAGTTCACCTTCACTGCAGACCAACCACAGCTGCACTGTGCAACCTTCTTCATTGGGGAGCCTGAGGAGCTCATCACGATAGACTACAACTTTGTAAACATTGACTGCCAAGGTGGTGATTTCTTGAAGGTAAGAAGCTGAAAAGTTCTCCTGCACTTTCCTTTCCCTGCTTTCATTTGATTTGTGAGACATTTGCTATGTGTAGAAGGGCTAGGCAAATGCATGTGCACATGAGCATGTGTGTATTTGTTTGTGGAGAACAGGCTTTCACAAAGGGGTTGACTCTGGAAGAGCTGATCCTCGTCCCTAAGGTACTTCTGGTAACACCCCTCCACCCCCTCCAATAACCACCCTCCTATGGCAAAGTCATATGCAGGCTCAGGCTGAGCATCTCTTTCCAAACCACAGCACTGGCTCTCCTGAACTTTTTCAGGAGTACTCTCTACTCCTCTACTCTCTACTCTCTCTACTGAGAGTCCATACCTGGGGGACTGACTGAAAAGTTTGGTCAGTATGAGCCAAGCCCCTCAACCCCATTAAGAGTGTTTTCTCATTGCACCATGAATCACATGAGCTCTGCAGTTAATGATACAGCTCTCTGAACAGCTGTTACTGCTCTAGGACCTCTGCTCACAGGTCACTTAGCATCATCAGCTTATTAATGAGTATATCATTGCAAGTCCATGACTTGGAGCCATTTATAGTCCAGTATCAAAAAACTTTACCAGCACATTTTACTGTCAGGCTGAAGCACTGACCAACATCTGAACTCAGTTCGGGAAAGAAGGGGAAGCTTGATGGCCCCTGGCTGCTCTCCTCACTTTGTGCTATGCCCTCTGTGCTGTAGTGGCTGTGCACGGCATAGACCCCATCCAGCCCAATGGCAAGCAGAGCTTCAGCACTTTCCTTGTCTCCTTCTCTTGGACATATGCTCTCCTCCTGCTCACTTTACCCTGGGGAATCCTGTCCCTCCATCCTGTAGTCCTGCCTGGGTTGTCTTCCCACGTTACTACAAGGAGGCTGATTTCAGCCTCTTATGGGTCCATGATTTTGTACATAGACTCACAGCCATTTAGAAAGGCTAGAAAAATGCCAAGAGATCTTTGAGGCTTTGTAGAGGTTTCCTTCCTTGGATCATGTGGTCTTCAGTTTCTGCATTATGCTATTGTATTTACACAGGCAGCTTTTTGCTGGTATAATTTGAGCACCTGTGTCTCATTAATTCAGAAAATTTACAGTTCTGGCAAATCCAGAGACTGATCCTGCAGCTTTTCCATGAGGAATTCCCACACATGCTCACATTAGGATTACTCACTGAAGCAATGGCAAGATCCAGTCCTTGGATTTTCAAAGTATTGACTGGATCATAGAAGGAATTACCAGGTAAGAATGGCTAGGTGGGAACTGAAACAGAAAGGCAGGCAACTGCACAACCGTGCTAGAGTGAATATGGATTTCTTGTTCTGACACATTTCTCACACACTTCCCCCAAGAAGATGAGGGCAAATTGTTGCTATTTTTGTTGTGAAGGAAAGATCTGTAGAAGTCGCTGCTTAAGGTCCAGCCAAGTAAGCAGCATTTGTTCTGTCTTCTAGTGGTTAGGATGAGCTCAAAGAGTAGATGCAGGAGAGAGCAATACCTCTGATGATAATTCCCCCTTGAATCTTTATTGTATTCCAGTACCTCTGGAAGGCCCCATTAGTGACAAGCTGCAAGGATGGATGGTAGAAAATTACAGGACAGATCAATGGACTTAATGCCCAGAGTTTGAGAGGGTGACTATATTTCATACAGCTTCCAAATCAAGCTGGTCAAAAACTTCTCTTAGTAACAACGAAATTGCAACAGTAGGAAATAAAAAAATTAAAAAAAATGCAAATGTGGTGATGCTGGAGCAAAAAAAGAGATGCTTCTTTCAAGAAAGGTCACCAAAATTGTCACCTGAAGGAAATAAAGACAACATGAAAATGTATATTTATCCCTTTCCTAAATATGAAATCATACTCGAAAAATTAGTAAAATTCCAGGTTTCTGATAAATACAATTAATTTTTCTTTTTAATTGGTGGCTTTGAACAAGCCATCTGGTGTCAAAATAAAACACTGTCTGTAATATTTCACTTTTCTCTGCTAACAGAGCAATAAACCTTGTTTCCAATTACTGAACCCCTGTAGGTATTTGATGGCTGGATACTCAAAGGAGAGAAATTTCCCAGTTCCTTGGACCATCCTCTCCCCACTTCCCAAAGATACGTAGATTTTTGTGAAAGTGGGGATATTCAGAGGAGCATCAGGTCATCGCAGAATGTGGCAATGATCTTCTTCAGGATTCACCAGCCAGGCAATGGATTTACCATCACAGTCAAGAAAAACACCAACCTCTTTCGTAAGTCTGCATTTTATACCATGAAAAGAGCATGTGTTTGGGGCAGGAAGCCAAATGAATGTGCTGGTTTGCATTGAATACTCTTACTCATGTTATCTGCATTGACAGGGCTCCAGTAATGCTAGCAGAGCCACACACACCTGCACACCTGAGGATTTGCCTCAGGCTCAGTGTGTGTCTCAAGCAAGAAAAAAAAAAAATAGTAAGAGAAGCTTAAGAGGCATCTTGGGCACGGCTTCAATATTCAGGACCAGAAGGCTCTTTCTATCAAAGAAGATCTCTTCCAATCTAATACTGTCATGTTCTAATGTATTTGACTAGAATATATAGTGTTAATTTAGAGAGTTTCATCTCAGCAACGTTTAGATCTGCGTGAACAATGAGAAAAAATATTAGAAAAAGCTCAACAACAAAACCAGCATATTGAATATTTATGTGATAGTTATGAGTGATATATCATCTCAAGGATCTATTTGCAAGTTATTTCCCTAAGCCCATAAGTTGGCAAGGCACAAATAATGGTCACTTGCATCATTTTCCCATGAGGGGACAGGACATTCAGCAATTATCATTCAAGGCAGTCTGTTTTTTTACCTCACCATGCAAAGGATCAAGATGACAGGTTTGCTGGCAATATCGGGCGATAACCCGTGAAAGCTAAACAGAAGCCCTGCATCTATATTTAGCATCCTTCAGACTGGCAGACAGTACAAGTCCTCGACAACATGAGCCCCTGATGTATGGATTTGAGATGTAAGCTCTCCCACTGACTGCTTCACCCTCAAGTTCTGGCAGACCTCAGGCTACACAGTAAGAAATGTGCAGGGAAATTTTAGAGAACAAGTGCTATGCAAGAACCCCAGAAAATGCCACATGCATATTTTTCAGTGTTTGGTTGTAATTTACCGATAATTAAATCACCTGTACTGAAAGTACATCATTATCATTTTGCTACATGCAGTGATGGCTGCACAAGTAACTCTGGTACTTTCTCATGTGTCCCAGCTTGCAATGTCATCTCTCAGACTCCCTCAGGAAGGTTTACCATGGTCATTCCTCACCAGCACAGAAACTGCAGCTTCTCCATAATCTACCCAGTGGTGATAAAAATATCTGATCTTATCCTGGGACATTTAAATGGCCTCTTTTTAAAGGTGAGTTGTTTGTTTCCTCAGAAATTACTTCCATGTGCAGTTTTCTGGGGCACAGGAGAGGGAAAAGGGTGAAGTAGGGATAGCCTGTGGCACTGGCTGCTAAGGCATGCACACTCCAGACCACATGTGCATATGCTGAGGGCTCTGGTATCCCCCCAGAGTCAAGAGCTGGGTCTGTCTCTGCCACTATTGTCTCTGTAATGTTGCAGAGGCAATGAAATTATGCAAAGTACCATTAATGCATGTAAATATTGCTTGCCATAACAAATGGTAAGAATTTCATTAACAAGAAAGGAGTGGTCTCCCTGAGACCTGTCTGTCTGCATTTAAGCTAATGAAAGCAGCAACCACTCTGGACAGAGAAAGGAGACCCGGGTTAGATAGTGAGGTATTGTCATGGAGAAAAGACAAACATGCTCACAATTGATTCCCTGCTCAGCTTGCTGAGCATTCTCTGCTCCATCTGCTCTGATGTACAGCACAGGGTTGGGCGTCGGCCACAGCATTAGATGCGTGGTGATGACCAGACTGGAGATGACAAGAGCTGTTGGTGGCACCCTGTTCCTGGGAGATCTAAGAAGGTGCAAATTCCAATATATCCAGAATGATAGAATCAGGAAAGTCTGTTTTCTGCTGCCAGTCACACTGACAGTCTAGGTCCTTCAAGGGAACTGCCAATGTCTGAGCAGATTAGGCTTTTGATAGATGGGTGCGATGACTTATTCAGCAGTGGGCAGAGAAGGGACAACAGCAGGAGGACAGTAAAAAAATCAGACACTTAAATAGCATCATATAGGTTACCACCGAAACGTGCACAAGGTGTCCATGCTAGACATTTTTGGCAAACAGCATTAATTTTTGGGAAGAGAACACCTGTGTGTCTAATACACAGCGAGCCATTGTCATCATACAAAACTACTCTTCTGGTTAATTTCTACTTTAATTAAACTTTGCCAGAATGGGATATTTTAACAACACTTATTGCTTAAGAAAAGTATAGTATAGGGGAACTTAAGTTCCTGCCTGCCAGCTGAGTGTGGGCATCTGTGCAGCCCATGCCTATATTAATTTGATAACGAATCTAAGCATCCACAGTCAGATTGCTTGTCTAAACTAAAAGCAGTTGAATCAACACCTTAACTACTTCACAGTAATTTTCAAAGCCTACTTAGGTCTTTTTCTGGAAGCCCTTTAGAAAATTAACTGACTAATGTAAAATTGAAATGGTGTTGTTTAGGATGAGGACACCCTGATTTCACACAAGTTTGAACACAGAAGACTTCTAACCCCTACTGTTAGCTGCAATCATGTCTAAAGAACTACTAGCTTTTGAAGATAAATGATAAATAACTTTTAATCTCTGCCTTTTTAGAAACAATCAGCAGGCTGTGCAGGGGTGGGAGACTTCATAGAGCTGCTAGGAGGAACCGGCTTAGACCCATCCAAGATGTTTCCATTAGCTGATCTCTGCCATTCCTTTCATGGGTCTGGTAAGAACTCCTGCTTACTGCCATGAGATAAAATAATTAACCAGAGGAAGTCATGCACAGCCCCCTGAAACCTGTATTTCCTGCTGCACTGATGAACTTCAGATGTAGCAGAACACAATAGCTAAAGCTATTAGAGCTGGGCTGTGTTATAAAACACACCCACGACCACCTTCATTTGCGGTATTCATTATAACAAGGTTAAGTTATACATATTTTTTAAATGCTTGCCCTATGACACATATGATTAACAGAGTGTCAGCAGATAAATAAGCCCAGAAATTCATAACAAATGAAGGCGGAGCAATTGCATTTTCAGTTAAGGAGGTTTTTTTCCTCACTTACTCAGTGTTCCCAAAGCCTCCTTTTCTGCTGCAGGCTTAACTCATACCCCAAAAGCCTCAGAGCTACCACTGTCTGCTTTGAACCCCGTAGGAACTCTGAACCCGTTTCACTATCATGCCAGGTTGGTGACCTCTTTCACCCCATAAAAATAAGAATTTCCAGATTGCCTAATATTCAGTACAGCAGAGTATGAAGTGTTGCAGTGATGTGACAGACTAGCCCCTGTGGCACGTGTGTTGTACCTTAGGAATATTAACATGCACCAGAGAAGCTACTGGGGAGCAAGAACATGCCTGGCACTACACCTCTGTGGTCTCCCTTGCTGAGAGATCATACTACAACTTAATGGTCCAGGCACTGGTCAAAGATCCTACTGGCAAACACTGGTACTCAGTGAATACTGAACACTGCAGTGAGGTTAAAATGTGCTTTCATGGTGGTGTGAAGGAAAGGAATTCCCATCCTGGCATCCCTGGCTCTTCCAATGACCCACCAGGTATGTCCTCCAGTGAGGAAGTGGCTTCAGGTTCCTCAAATGAAGCAGGCTTTGCCAAATCCTTGCTCAAATGACTCATCTAAAGCAATGGTTGGTGATATGCTTGATTTCCCCCAGAATGAGACCATATGCTGGGCACTTTCATGATCTTGGTGGGATCCTCACATGCCTTTATTACTGTGAAGAACCTCCTTACACACAAAGCCACTCATCCCTCTAACAGGAAACATTTATATGTTGTTAATATTAGATATCCCCAGGGTAGGGTGCCATTACCCTTACCCCATCACTTGTGGTATCTAACAGTAGCATAACTTTCCAAGTGCAAACATGTACAGACCTCTGTGTCATGTTTGCGGGGAAGTGAGTGGCATTTGCATGAGTAAAGGTTAAAACAGTCTGTTAAACGCCCATGCCATCGTACAGTAAAACTAAGAAACGCAAAAGAAGGTATTTAGTCAGAAGTACCACCACTAGCTGGTCATTACTATGCATAATGTTGCTTTGTTTCCAAAATTGTATATATCAGTGCTTCGTGATTGCCAACACTATATCTCTTTTTCTCTTTATCTCATATAAATGTATCTTTGTATCTTCTCTACATTTTTTTTTCCCTAACTAGCCCAAATGAAGATTGGCTGTGACAATACTGTGCTGCGAATGGTCTCCAGTGGCAAACACATCAATCGTGTGACTTTTGAGTATCATCAACTCGATCTGCAGGAAACAGAAAACAGAAAGGAGAATAGCATTGAGGAATTCTGCTTTCCTAGTATCTGAGAAACCAGGACATACATTTTCAGATGGCCAATGAAAATAACATTCTGGTGAATTAAAAAAAATTATTTTTCCTTTAACCAGATGGTATTATTGAGCCTTTCTACAATATATTTCTTTTTTCATATAAATCAGTCATTCCCATGAGCAAGGAGGAAAAAGCAAACAATATATTAATATTTGTTAATATCATTATATTTTTTCTGCAATATTTAGGTTCATTTATCACATGCAAAATCAATAGCAAGAACAGGAGGCTGTGTTTCCCATATGAATATTATTAGGAAAATGGACACACACCCTCTGTGTATGTAGTGTGAGGACATAAGAAACCCATAATAAGTATAAACTTCATGCAACAGCTTTATCCTTTTACATGAGGTATAAACAAAAATTTAGATGGTGGAATACACTTCCAGTTTTGTGAAAGGAAACCCAGCATCAGTGTGTGTAAAAAAAAAAAAAAAAAAAAAAAACCAAAAAAAAACCTGGATTGTTTGAGTAAAAATGTACTATTTATTTCTAATGACATGTTTTCATGTTTTTCATAGCAATTTATAGCATGGAAACTTCCTTACACAAATCCAAACATAAATAAACACATTTAAAGAGTTGGCAAAATGTTACTATGTTTTATTTTTCTGAAGAACTCTTTTAACATTTTGGTTAAACTTCCTAAGTTTTGTGCACTTTTCTGGAAATGATAACTTTGAACATATGTTGCTGTAAAACTGTGGACTATTAAAGTAACACTATGGGCAGAAATTTCGTTTGCCAATTTGCATACACCTTCATCTAGAGTATCTTCCAGCTGTACATTAAGTGGGACCTTCCCTGTTTAAGGCCTTTGGTCAGGTGTCTTGCTGACTTGTAGAGGCAGTGATATACAAAAGTAGATTATTTTTTTCCAAACCTTTGGTGACCCAGAAAAGGGGTGTAAGCCTGGAGAGCTCTAGGAAGCTTAGTGCAGCAGACCAGAGTTGTGTCCTAGCTCAGAGGGTGGCAGATGGACTGTTTGTATGTTTTCTGGGAGTGCTACCTGGAAATGAGACCACCTGTTCCTTTTTCAATGTTCAATTAACAGTCAAGACTGATTAATCTAGCTGCATGTCTGAGACCTTCAGCACTAATTTCTGGCTCTTATAGTCAGCAAAAATCAAGTGTCTTGAGTATTTAGCAGCTCTGAAGTTAATCCCCTCCAACTTATGTGGGTGAAACCCATAGGATGCCAAAGACTCTCCCTCTGTAGGGTTTTGGGAGCCCAATTTTGGTGACTGTCTCATAAGCAGAGGGATGTACTTGTCAGCCTGATCAGGTGACCACCCTGTAGGGCTGTGTTTATGGAAAAGGTGGGGATTGTGGGAATAATTTGCTTTGTTCCATAAGGGAAAAAAAAAAAAAGACAAAACTGCTGATTGCTACTCCAGAGCATGAAGCAGCTCTGTCTCAGGGTTCTGAGTGGGGAGTCCTTGGCTACCACAACCCTGCTCCAGACCCATGTGACCCACCATTGGCTTTCTGAGCCCCTGGCACTCTGCTGGCAGTGCTGGCATAGCCACACAGCATCAGAGACATTGAATGAGGGAAAATAGTATCAGGACTCAATGAAATAGTTTTTTCTCTGAGGAAACTTGCAGTGACAGAGGATCTCTGTCACCCACATTCCACTCAACTCATCCTTTCTGGATAACTGTTTCTGTCAGGGTGGCCCTAACCATCTCCAGCCCCACCAGGGGCACCCTTTCAGTGAACCAGAGCACATTTCTGGACTGGGTAGTTTGGGAACAAGCTTGGGGGCTCCCATGTCAGACCATACCTATCCACCTGCCTACCTTCAAACTGGGGAGAGGTAGAGGAATTTCAAATGCTGCTCCATGGTCACTAAGAAACATGGAAGGAGTTGAAATATCAACAATGGATTTCAGGTCCAACAGCTCAGGACTAAATGACCAATGAAGATAAATTCACAATCTCTTGCTTGGTGCAGATTCATAGTGGGTTTTCCCACCTTTCAGCTTTATGTGGTACTTTTCTTTCAATCCTAACATGATTTAAATACCTCCAAAACACCAGGGCCTTATAGAAAAGATACTTATGATCAGAGATTTGAGATTTCTCTTTCCATAGTATACAGAAGTGGACTCTTTACTAAGAAAACTTACTGTTATAGATAAAGGAGAATTAATAACAACACAGTGCAGGACAGCACCATCAATTGCTGTTGTGTAATATTAATTTGTAATATTCTGTCTTTCCCAGAAGTTGTTGTCACTTCATCTACTCCTTTTAATCAATATAAATTTAGGTGACACTGTCAATGACATCACTTCACTCTGGTGGCTTCCTTGGAAAAACTCAGACTCCAGACAGTTAGGCATTCTTTGGTCTGTGCTTTAAGCTCTACCTCATGCAGAAATTCAAGGGTCACTTCAATCTGTCTACCCGTATTTATGGAGGCCTTCATCGTTTCAGGAGTTGCAGAACATCAGTCACAAGAAGTCAGCTCATACAAGTAACATGTCACAGCTCCTCAAGGGTTTTGGAGAATTAAGGAAAAAATTATCCTCATGAATTAAATGAAAGGAAAACAAGGCAGTAAAAGCACTGCAAAGAGAACAAACAAACAAACAAACAAAAAAACAAAAAAACCCAAACCATAACACCCCCCCCAAAAAACCAAACAATTGAAAGTTTGTAAAATGAAAAGAAAGCAGGTTAAGAAATATATTAATAACATGAGTATATGTTGAAAGAAGCAAGAAAAGACCTTATCAGTTAATGGGGTTGTAACCTGGAGGCTTACAAGAGCTGGAAAGCCTCCTAAGAAATTAAAAAAACCCAAACAAACAAACAAAAAAATCAAGCTCCTAACAATAAAAATTTAACAACAATCTTTGAAGAGGCACTGTATGGAAATGTTGGCTTTGAGAAGAAATTACATGTCCAGGGTTTAGACATTCTGACATCTGTCATTGTAGGCAAAAATCACTAAACCTCACAATTAATGTTAAAATTCACAAAATTGTCAGGAGAATATGGGAGTGGCAGGCTTAGAGCACACTCTAACGTCTGAGAATGAACCACTTTTCTTTATCTTTTTGCCTTGGCATCAACACTTATTTTCCTCTACAAAAGTGATGTAAATGTGGCATGATACCACAACAGCACTACACAGCATAGGAGTACTGTATTAGATTTAGAAACCAAACCACTGAACTTGAACTCATGGTTCATCCAACATGTAAGTAAGGACTGAAAAACTCTTCAGTACCATAAAAACTACAAATGAACCTAGGGTTAAAAGTGGTTCTTTGCAGAGAAAGGGAAATATCAGCAATTCTTACTAGAATATCAACATTGGAAGACAGAGGAATGCAGGACATGAATCACCTCTTGCATTTCTGTACTACCATGAATTCCAAGGTGGCTGGTCAGAAAAAATAATGTGGTGAGTTAAGAAGAGGGAGGCTGAATTTCCCACCTAAATTAAGATTTAACAATTAAAAGTCTTCTACTTAAAGACCGTTCAATAAATCTTCAGCTTAAATGTTATTTCCATCTTTACTATGTATAAATGAAATAAATTAATAACAATTGCAGAGATTTATTAGAGAGTGGTAACTCTTTGTTGTTGAAATTACCCAGAAGAGAAGATAGAAATGTTCTCGAGCCAGTGGGAAAAAAAGCTAGAGCACTTGTTCCTACAGAAATGGCCCTGGACATTTGAAAGAATCAGTCAACTGAAATAACTTTTGTCAACAGTTTTTCTGGCAATGGAAAGGGACAACTGTTGCGGGACCTACCAACATAGAGCATGTGCCAAGAGGCTTGTAAAATAGGTCTTAATACAGGAATAGATACAGACTTGTTCAAGTTCTTTGGGATTTTTAAGAGAAAAAACATGTCAAAGATTTAAGGATTATATTCAATAAGTATAGGTTCACTAGGAATGTTTTATTAAAGTTAGAATTGATGCCTTTGGAGGTAAAAACTCATCAGAACAATTGTAACTCATAAAGACTGACAATAGTGAAATGTTACAATGATTTCTTGTTTTGTGAGGTGACCATCTATTCCCCAGATTAGACTGTTCTTAAAGCAGTGACAAAAAATCACAGACTTCTTGGAAGTAATGTGCAACTCCTCATAATAATATTCAATAATTTTTTAAGTTAGAGTTGTTCTGCTAAACTAATATTCACTTTTATTTTCCACGACAGACAATGAAAATAAGCACTGAGACCAAGACAAGTGTGGTCTTTCTGAATAGCAGTCTAAACGACTTTTAAAACATCTTCTAAATAGCTTCTCTGCTAACACTGGTTGTACAAAATTGTGCTCTGTATTCTCTGTGGTGGAGTTTTGATCAATAGTTAGGGCAAGTTAGGGCAAGTCTCCTGGAGACTGAATAGTAAGGAGACTAGATTTGCAGAACACATTAGGTGCTTGATCATATAATCTGCTTCCCTTTGCATAGCTACTGCTGCAAATTTTAAATACATCTCCAGGGCCATCACACTGCACTGGCTTCAGACACCAAGTGGATTTTATGCTACCTACAGGGACAAAATGTTATTTTGTGCACATTGGATACAAAGGACTTTGAACTCCATTATCCTCCACTGGGATATATGCAGCTCTAATTATGTAACAAGGACCAAATTAAATTCTAAGAGCTTAAAGAAATTTCACTTGCCTTCATGAAATGCATACTTCATAGGACCTCAAAGCAGTACTTACTCAGTTCTAAACACAAGCTAAATTATACTTCAAGGAAGTGATTCATTATAGTCATTTTTATTCAGAGCCTCATTACTTCTGGTATCTGAGTAACTTTCTTGTTGATAAATTGACACAGTTTTCACTTTTTTTCCCCACTTCACTTCTTATCTTTAAAGATCAGCAACAACTAATCATAGCAACTATGGATTTTGTATGCACATCATTTCCTATTAAAGGAAATGCAGTGTATTACACGTGAGTCACTACAAAATGAAAAGTTTTCATTATCTGTTCTTTTGAATAAAATTGATATTCATGGTACCGTGCTGCTGCAAATTACCATCAAACCATCAATTACAGTGTTGACTAATAGGGGTTTTTTTATAACTTTGCCCCTCAACAGAAAAGCAAGCAGTTTTATAACCAAAATTTTCCTTTCATCTGTACACTGGTACTCGGTCCCCCTCTTCGGGACTCATACAGCATTTTGAAGGACTCAAGCATGTCCTTCAGGTAAAACAAATAATGCCTGTTTCAAGTGGGACACATTGATCATGAATGTCCCATCACTCATAGCCTCTCCCTAGAGCTGGCAGCCAGAGGTTTCCCAAAGCAGCATGGTGCTTAGCATCATCATCTACCAGGAGCTGAGATCCCCAGAGCTGGAGGATAAATATCTTCTGGTCTTCAAGCTTACAGGCACAGCTCCCTAGATCTCCTTCTTTTCTGCAATCACATCGCTGGGTTTGCCTGGCCCAGACTCCTGAAGCCCCATGGAAGGAGACTACAGCATTACAGCCACATGCTCTCCAGTGCTCCTGATGAGTCTGAGCTAACTGTTGTCAAGCAAGGGCGATCTTGGCTTCTCTCCCACAAGCGATGACCAGGCTGGGCCTTCTCCTGCCCTGGGATGCTTCCCACTGGTAGTGGTGAGCAGGTGCTTGGGGAGGGCTCTGCTTTGTGTATAAGAACGGCAGAAGCTTCTCTATCATCCATTTTGGTCATTAGGGCCCACTGTCCACTGGACATACTTTGGACGTGCACAGCTACGGGCAGGTACTGGTATATATTTAAATAAAACATTACGTAGAGCTCAGTTATTAAAATGACCCGAGGCAATAATAAAGGTTATGACTATGTATCTCACAACAAAAATAAATGGCAGGTGATAAAAGATCATAATAATTTGTCTGACGAATAATTATTCTGTCTTTGGAAAGCTTAGCTTTAATTAACTGACTGATATTGGCAAATACTTCTAGCACAGTAGAGCTGGCTGAACTCAGACACAAAAGCTGGCTGATGATGATTACTTCTGATACCTTGTTCAGATGTCAGAGTTTCAATTAGGCTGTTGAGGGAACTTGCTGAGTCTCAGCTGATCCTACCTTGCTGTCCTGGGTCCCAAACCACTGCTGATGGTGCTAAGTCACATGAGGTACCTAGCCCAGCAAAAGCTGGAGACATACAGCTGCAACAACCTGCAGCAGCCACCAACTTCAAGCCAAACCAGACACCTCCTGACATCAGAAGTAACTGGACATGGATTTATGGAGCTGGGCGCGTGGGGAAACAATTGAAACCAAACTCCTCTGGAAAGGTTTCACAAGCTTTTGAATTAGGAAGTCTATATTTACAAGGAAAATATACTCTTCCAATGAGTTTTGTGGTCCCAAGAATTACATTCAGCAGACAATATAACCAACAGTTCAAAGTACTTCACTGAGATTCAAAGGGATTCTTTACAAAACATGGAAAATGCTGTGTGCTTCCAATGATAATTGGGTTGCTTTGAACACAGATAATGGGGATTGCAAAAAGAAGAAACCTTCTCATTCTCAGCCTGTCCGAACTGTCAATCTCTACAGTCATTGGATGGTACAATTTTCTGGGGACCTGCGAATGCAATGGAAATGCTTGTAGATGATCCAATCTAAAATGTCGAATGGGCTAGAATGAATCCTGAGGGATTTGCCTCAGTGGTTTTGGCTTGTTCATATTCCAGACCAGTTTACTTCAGAAATGTGATCCATCAAAGTTTGTTCATTGCACGGCTCTTTTGGACAGTTGTTCCTACTGTTTGAGCAAGGAAAAGTGGAGCAGGAAGGGAAAGTCCTGGCAAGTGTGTATTTGCATACTTTACAGAGGACACAATAAAGACAAGTAGATTTCAGAGGCTGCATTGCATCAAATGCAAATGAAAAATCAATTAGAAAAGGCCAGGCTGGTTCATCATAACTCAGGGGGTATGACTATATTACTACACAGATGCAGGAGACCTCATCTTTGAAAAGCCATTATTTTTCCCACTGACTTTAAAACACCTGTCACCAAAACTGGAGCACTGCTTAACTCTGGGTAATAAGATGACACAAACAGATCATACATAGGCTCATGTTTCTTGTACAATTGATTAATTGCTATACATAATTAGTTATTGATTACTAGTGGATTAACTAGTAATACCTATACAATTTACTATTAATCACTGCTATTCTTCATATTGGGATATAGTTTCTGTGATGTTCTCCAACTCACAGAGGTATAGTATAGGATGCCATAAGGTTGCAAAGCTCAAAACTGGATTAGAACTAAAAGCAGAGTAGCTTCACCAAAAGATGAAAGTGGACACCATAGCTAAACTAGCATGTGTTTGCTCTAAACAGAAGAGAGGAGCAGCCTCACCTAGTGGGCACAGTTCATGCTGTGTGCAGATTGCATACTGGTTTTTAAACTCCAGTAGAACATCAGCATGGGAGACTAGTGGGAATATTCATGGTGGAGAAGCAAAAGAGGAAATCACAGCCACAGAGAACTCCTGTGTCTTCATTTGAGAGAAAGGGGAGCATTTACCTTCAGTGAGATGAGGTCAGGTGCAAATGTCAGCCCCTTGCTGGGAGCTTTGCATGGGGGCCTGGCCCCATGCACAACATCTGTGTGCTCATATAATTGTTCTGGAGAGAACCCAGCAGACCATCTGGATAGTTGCATCATAGTTGCACCAACTTGCTCAGGGCCTTGGCCAGTTTAGGCTGGAGTACCCCATGGACAGAGAGGCCATACCCTAGCTGCTCAGCATTATCCAGTCCCTCCAGTTGTTTCCTAGGTCTAAACCACACTCTCCATCACAAGGGGACTGGGGGACCAGTGAATGAGGTAGGCACCCAGGCCAACACCATGAATCCTACTAGAGAGCTTCCACCCTGGCATCAGCCTAGCATCACAGAGTCTCAAAGCAGATGGACAGAAATGATGTCCCTGGGGAGCAGTAATTTGCCCAACTTCAGTGCAAAGGGAGAGGAAGTCTGCCAGAGGGGTTGGACAGGTTTTTGGTGTAAACATAATGACTATTTCAGTGGCATCTCTACACTGGCATCCTCATGCAAGATTGGAACTGGATGCAGTCACAACATGTGCTGAGCAGAGGCTGTGGGAAAGGGGTTCCCATCTGTAGTGACCACTGGACTGATGATGCCAGAGACTGGAGACGTGTTCTGAGCCAAGACCATCTCAAGATCAGTCTCACTGAATGATCTGCATAATTGGAGTCATCTGTGGTGTCAGGGCCCTCTTGCTGGTTGGCAAGGAGTCCAAGTGGAGTCCAGCAACTGTGGTTCAGGTCTCCTAGAAGCAGACATCCAAAATGGATCAAGGTGAGTGCATCAAAAACCTGTCTGTTCAGCTCTGCTGACCAGCAGAGTCAGGATCATGACCTGAGTTGTAGGCATCATAGTTTCTCTATGTGCTCTGGAGATATTACTTGATTAAGCCACAGAGATGTTTCAAATTTAGGCATCAGTTGATAAGTAAGCTTCTGCACAGCCATAACAAATATAAGAATTTATTTGTCATTACTCCCACACAAACAGTCACTTTAACTGCTGTAAGGAAAATTACTCCAGATTGAGATTTTTGGAAAATTTTGCCTGGGTCAAACCCTAGAAGTGAGTATTGAAATCTCAAAAAAAGTAATGGGAAATGCTGCTCAACCTGTGACTAGTGTATCAGCTATAGGAATGGAGGGTTAATACAGTCTTCTGAGGAGAGAAACTTAAAGAAAGAGCATTGCGCATACATAGAACAAGAGAACTTACGTAAATCCAAAGCAATGTTCTATTCTTGCTGCTGTTAATTAAATGTTATCTTGCGTGCTTCATGCTTACAAATCACTTCAGCTATTGTCAGATCTCAAGTAGCTTCCCTTCATTTCTCCTTCTTCAATGAAACCAATTTGAAAGTCTCTTTCAGTGATTTGCTTTTAATTGGAAAGCACTCCCAAACGCAAGACTGAACAATGTGGTCACTGATGTGCATTGATACTGATAAAGCATTATTTGTCAAGTCTGTGTTTATAAAGGAGCATCTGACTAGAATCTGTAGCATGGTTTATTTTCACCTTCTTGCTTTTCCCCCCAAGACTGGGTAAGCCTCAGGAGCAGTATGAAGGCAGGCGAGCACCAGGAATCTGCCAGGGAACACAGAAACCCCAAACCACCCAAGGTGACGTGCTAGGAGCCTATACAAATGCACCAGGAAATATGGCCAGAAGGTGAGTTTTGTTCATCTCACCATCATCCTGTCATAATGGTGGAGACAGGGGGGAGGGAGGATCTAAACTTGTTTCCTTCTTCTCTAAAAATAAAAGAAGTCAGGAAATAAGTAGGTTTTGACTGCTCTGCTGAGCTGTCAGAGGGTGCTAGTGGATGTCACACTACTCCTCTCCTCTGCCTACTCTTCCCTCTTCTGCCTCCTCCAGTGTGTGTCCAACACTCCTCTGTGCCACTTGCCTGGCTAATCCATCAGATCAGTCCTTTGCCAAGACAGGGAGACAGTTCAGCTCCGTGAAGGACCCAGTGAGCCACTGCAGGTGAGAGGCAGGCACAGGCAACTAAAGCTGTGAAAGGGAAGAAACAGTGTCCCCTATCACTGGAACACCCTGAGCCCTTCCTGGTTTGTTGTGAACAGAGAACAGCTAAGTAACGATCTGATAGTGCTTTGGGATCACGCAATGGATAAACTTTGCTTTCCAGGGACAACCCATGACACAGGAGGTTGTAAATGGCATGGGAGATGACTTCCCTTTGCAAGTCTCTGAGCACAACCTGGGCATTAGCTATTCATACGTTTTGTTTACTTTGATATTAATATCTAAGAAAAAGACTCAGACTCAATGTCCCTCTCATCCTCTATTTACACGTCCTTCTCAGGAAAGCTGGAGAAAGAAGGCACAACCTGAAGCTGTAAGCTGAAGGTGAATGGCTCCACTGACTGATGGCATATTAACTCTGTCCTAATGTTACACAACTTCAGCAAGAACTATAAAATGGGACGATCTTAAGTGAGCATTGGAAATAGGTCCCTTGTTCTTCCTGATGTTGTTTCTGGATTAATAGCATTCTCGAACGGGTTATCTGGCCTTTTTAAATAAATGCATACTAATAATTCTTTTTCTTTTTTTTCAGGAATACCATGGAGTATTTTTAACCCAAGTAATACATTGTTCAGTGATAATTCTAATTACACAGATAACTAAAAAGCCACTTGGTCAGTTTTCATTAGAAAATCAAGCAGTCCCTTCACTTGTCTTGTCTTCTTCAAATTTATTAGTCCTTATCATCCTATAGATTCCAGCACACAAAGGATTCACTGCTCACGTAGTTCCTGCCTGCCTGAATTGACCGCTGTCATGGAAGCAGTAACGCTCAGCTCCTTATGGATATATTCAGAACCTGTTGAGACCTTGCTCTGTCTGACTCAGCTGCTATTACTCACTCTTCTCTGTTATGGGATTAGTCCCACCTCTGGTTTACCACAAAGTTTTCCCACTGCTACTTACATAAAGCATTTTTTATCCCACTGGTATTTGTATTTTCAACATTGTCTGTTAAACAATGAAAAATAAATTGGTCTTTAATAGGGACCCTGGCAAAGGTCCAAAATCTCTCACCCTTCTTTCCTCCACACTGACTTAAGAGAGGCTGAGCTCAGGGATATGAAGTGAGATCATCTTTTAGCTGTAATGGCATTAGTTTTTCAGTTCACTTCTTTTTGCTGATACTTGGATAAAGTGGAAGGAACTAGTACTTGAAGATGTATGTAGGACTACAAATCTAATGGTAGAGAACTTAATTTTTAATAGAAAAAATGTTTCAGATAACATAGAATTAATACAAGCCAATGACTGAGTTCACATCCATCAAATAAGGTAATCGCAAGATGGGAAAACCTGTGGGCCAAAACTGTATGCTGAAATACAGACATTCCTTGGTAAGAAAAACACAGAGAAGGCATTTTTCTCTTTTTAGGAAATTCTGTTAAGTACATAAAGCAGAAGGGTATGTGAAAAGTATGGCATAGATTTGCTATCCTGGACATTGTCTCTTGGAATACAATGGAAATATTTGTATGATTTAGTAAGAGAGTGCCAGGGACCAAATGGGGCTGATGAACCAGCTGCCATCCACACTGGCCAATTGTTGACCTCCTGCCAGCCTCTGTTCTGTACCAAATCTACAGTACAAAACCTGGGCATATTTCAGAGGACAGTTTCTTTCAGGGAGCCATCCCCTCAGGCAGCATGGACCAGCCTGCATGGCACTAGCTTACTCTGCCAAAAATCAGTCTCGAGCATGATTTGTACCCTCAGACATTCCTCAGACACCACCTTTGGGAGCTGTTAAGCTATGTTATGACTGCAGGCCAAACTAACAGGCCTAACATATGGCTGAAGGACACCATGTATCTGAGGTCAGTGAGACGTGCAACCTCCATGCTATCCTTTCTCTGCTGTCCCCTTTACACCAGCCTTGCTGAGAATGCTACAGTGGCTGATACCACTTGTCAAGGCAGATACATAAAATGTGGTGGTCCAGTACCTGGTATGCTTGGGAGAAGTCACTGGCCCCCAAGATCTGGAGACCCAGGTGCCCTGCTCCGGTCTGGGAGCTCTCAGAATGGGATGGCCTCAATGACCAAATGAAGCCACACAGAACTGTCCACTGTGGCCAGCAAGATGCTGCCAGCTCTTGTGAAGACAGCTGTGTCCTCAACAGGGTGGGAGATCTGAGCTGTCCTCCTCATCACAGATCTGTTTTCTTTATGATGTTCTTTTTTTTTATCTTTCTTATGAGAAAGTTTGTATCCTTTGCCAGTCAGCTGAGAGCCTGTTACCCAGAAGCCCATAAGATGGGTGACCTTAAAAGCTCTATATGAGCTTGTAACACTGTAGAAAGTCTAATAGGGTTAAGTGGTTTAGGGCTGCATTTTGCTTGCAGTGAAATTGAGAGTAATAGACTCATCAGCAGAAACAGATCTGGAATTTCTGGTTTTGCTGTTCTTTTCTTTTACAGTGTCTGCATGTTTGTTTTGTCCCAGGCTTCACAGTCAAAAGGTGCATCAGCTGCCTCCCTAGTCTTTCTTCCAAAACCATCCAGTATCACCCATATGGCAACTCTAGGGAGTGGCCAACAAAATACTTCTCCTTACTAAACCTCTCAACTGATGAGTAAGTACAGTTGGTGATTAAATGAAACCAAACCTTTACATTTCAGATGTCTTTTTAATGCATTGGCAGAATAGGCAATGGGAATGGAAAGTATTTTGTATCTTTCATAAGAAAGCTGTGCATTAACAGCAATTGTTTTCAAATTACAAAGATGGTAGAGGTTTCTACTTAAACTCCTATATCTTACTTAACTTTCAAATGAGGTGATCATGTCAGGCTAATTTATCTTACTGAAAGACTTGCTTGTGTCTTGTGCAGCATGTGGCAAAGACAAAGCCCAGGATACAGCTGACTGCTGTGCCAACATTTGGAGTTCCTGCATGCAATTACTACTACTCTGTTATGATTAGAACTATGACCAAAGTGTTTTTTAATGAGCTGTGAATATGTTTTTATTTTAAGGAGCAAGAAAACCTCACATTAGTACCTAAAGACTCCATATTTATTTGACGGTGAGGCACAGAAATAACTGTTGCTTCTTTTACTGAACTGGGGTGAATGAGCTCCAAGCCCATACAGTGAGCAGTGTAATCTCTCTAGCCACCCCTCAGTGAGTTTCTTAACAAATGTGGTTGAAAGGCACACTCATGATCTTTAAAAGAAACAAATATTTTTGTGCTTGGGAGAGAGAAGGGGGTTGGTGTTCAGTGCATCTGAATTGTTACTTCAAATAACTTGAAAGATACTTCATGTTCAATTAGCACTAATTTCTCTTCAGTTTAAAATACTTCTCTGCTAAATTGGCTGTGCATGATATTTCACTGCCCATTTATTGTATTAATTATTTTAGTCACACAGGAGGTGAAGTTAAAAAGCCAACATAATTCAGATCTGAATTAAAACATTTTCAATTATAGTATAGCATCACTGTAGTTGAAAGCCCCATTTTGAAGCCACTGAGTCACTAATCGAGTACCAGAAATCAGCACTATAATAGCTCTAAAGCTGACACAGAAGAGAAACAGGATGTGGATAAGCCA
>JAAGNO010004874.1:0-10919 GCA_033439905.1 Ceryle rudis | reverse complement strand
GCTGGGGCCATGCAGGCTATAGCCACTGCTGCAACTATGGTCTCTGCCTGCTCTTGTCAGCTGCCTTGTTACTTCTGCAAAGGGGACTGCCGTTCCTTGCAAGCACCTCCTGGGGCCTCCTGCAGAATCAGTCAATGAGGAAATCAGTCTTAGTGAGCAGACTTGTGCACTTTCTTGCATTTGCTGTGATGGACCACAAAGTGATGAGGACAGTGGGAACTTGCTCTGTTCTCCAGTCTGTTGCTATGCTAATATGCATTCCTGCTAATTCTGCTTTACTTACTACAGTAGCCCTGGGGACACTGTCACTGGAGAGCATAACAGGTCCCCCTTAACTTCCTCCTCCCCTAAGGAACACTTCTTGCCTCTGTGTAGTGGCATTTTCACCAATGACCTAAATTCAGATGTCATGTCCCATCTGGCACCCTCTTCTTCCCATCAGGCAATCTCAGATCCAGTTTTCATTCACCAAATCCAGGCTTGAAGGCCTAGATTCCCAGTTGGTGGTAAGGATTTTTGAAAGAGTTAGCCCATGGCCCCAGGTATCTGCTCTGAGCAGCTCAGAGGAGGTCTTTTCTATTAGTTGTCACTGCTTGTAGTCAGGCCTGGAAGTCCATGTCCAACTCCCTCACACAACTGTGCAGGGTATCAGAAAGACTGAAGAGAGATAAAGGATCAGAGTGGTCAGGAGAAAACACCACCCTATGGCACAAAGTGGTCTGAGAGGCCTGATTATAAGGAAGACATCTTGTGTTGTGAAACTTTTCAGATTTCTCTGAAGAGTCAATAAACAAGCATGCATGTATGAAAGCCACAGAACCTTGCCACAAGCAGCTATCTGCGAGTTTTAATGGCTTGAGAAGATATTTATTTCTCAGTACACTATAGCTGTTGAATTAAATACCTAATTCTTTCCCAGTTTCATATGCAAAATTACCCAAAAAAGTAAAGAATATTTTTGAGTCTCTGCCCTTGATGGCTATTCTGGTAAAAGATAGATTGTTATTAAAATACCTTGAAAAATCAAGGCAGCACAGACCAGAAGATTTTTTTTTCTCATCTGAAAAGCTATTAGTATGTTCCTCGGGGAAGAGGTGACTAGTTGGTACTGGCAATGTAGTAACAGAATTGTCCCCTAAATCTTCTCATTAAGCATAGGGAAATACAGACACTAGCTCCAGAATTTTGATTCTGGGATTCAGTATTGGGTCCTCTTTTCTTTAATATCTTTATTAATGATCTGGATAAGGAGGTCAAGTGCCCCGTCAGTAAGTGTGCAGATGACACCGTTAGTCGAGTGCGTCAATCTGCTTGAGAGTAGGAAGGCTCAACAAAGGGATCTGGTCAGGCTGATCAGCCTGGATGGGCTGAGGCCAATAGTATGAGGTTCAACAAGGCCAAGTGCCAGGTCCTGCAATTGGGTCACAACAGCCCCAGGCAACGCTACAGGCTTGGAGAAGAGTGGCTGGAAAACTCATCAGCAGAAATGGACCTGGGAGTCTTGGTCAACAACTGGCTGACCATGAGCGAGCAGTGTGTCCAGGTGGCCAAGGAGGCCAAGGGCATCCTGGCCTGTATCAGAAATAGTGTGGTCAGGAGGACTAGAGAAATGATTATGTCCCTGTACTTGGCACTGGTGAAGCCACACCTTGAGTACTGGGTTCAGTATTGGGCACCTCACTACAAGGACATTGAGATGTTGGAGCATGTCCAGAGAAGGGGAACAAAGCTGGTGAAGGGTCTAGAGAACTATTGTCTTGAACTCAGGTCTTATGAGGAGCAGCTGAGAGAAGTGGGGTTGTTTAGCCTGGAGAAGAGACAGCTCAGGGGAGACCTTATTGCTCTCTATAACTGCCTGAAAGAAGATTATAATGAGGTGGGAGGTCAGTCTCTTCTCCCCTGTAACAAATGACAGGACAAGAGCAAAAGGCTTCAAGTTGCACCAGGGGAGGTTTAGGTTGGTTATTAGGAAAAATTTCTTCACAGAAAGGGCTGTAAAGCACTAGAACAAGCTGCCTGGGGAAGCGATGGAGTCATCACCCCTGGAGGTATTTAAAAAGACTTGTAGATGTGGCACTTAGTGACGTGATCTAGTAGTGACCTGACAATGCTGGTTTAATAGTTGAACTTCATGATCTTAAAAGTGTCTTCCAACCAAAATGATTCTATGATTCTATGACTAGTTAATGACCAATAACTCATTTAACAGGGACATTACAGCAAGTAGCACTACACTTTCATACTACAGCATTCCCAACAAAAATAGCTGGGTTATAAGCATCATTACAGGCACAGATAACAATTCTTAAAAGTGTTTGTGTTTCATCTGCAGTGAAAAAGAGTGTTGCTGAAAGACTCAGCCTAGTCAACACTAGCAGCAGGGAACATGACAGTAAGAGAAAGAGGAAGAAAAAAAGCCCACACCATCAATGTAATTTAGGTCTTTAAGTTCTGGTACTATTTCAGAGTTGTTTCATCACCACTAATGCAGTAGCTGAATCAGGTATCAAGCACATCAGTAACAGTGAGAAGTTTGGTTTTCTGTTGGTCTCACTTGTAGCCAGTCTCATACTTCCTCAAAAACCAAGCATGCAAATTGGCACTCTGGAATTTGAACAAGAAGTCCAAAAAGTGAGCTTTGATGTGGTTAATAACAAGAGGCAGTACTCATGCTTATCAGCTGATGGGAATCTTAACAGAAGTTTTCTGGTGATTTATGCGTCTACATGCACATATAAATCACAATGTAGATTTTAGAGAGCAGTATAGCAGAAAAGAAGCAGTATAGGCTACTCATTATGAAAATAATTCTAACAAAGTAATTTAGTGTACCTGTGTTGGAAAAAAGAGAAAAGAGGCCATTACCACATGGGGAACAACTTTCTCCTACATGTTCCTTTTCACACTGAGTTGCTCTGTTCTCTTCTCTGTGAGTTTGGAAGCCAGTGAAATCTCCACTGAGAGCTACTGCACAGTACACCTCTGCAGGACAACTGTGACATATTTAAGTCTTAACTTGTTAAGTGAAAATAAGAAAAATATATTTAAGGTAAACTCATTACCTGTATGAAGTTTACATTCATCTCCCTTTTTTCCCCCACACTGGAAGTAAACTTCCACTGTGCTATGCCTCCACTGTATGCCATCACAAGGACAGATTAACAATGGAAGATTTAACAAGGATTACAAAGTTCTGGTGTGAAGAGCCCCACTATATCCAGGATAAGAGCCAGCTATATTATTAAGCGTAGACTGAGACCAATCAATTGCTGAAGAAACCTTCCCAGGGATGTGTTATAATCCCTGTTGCTGGAAGTTTTTTACAATGCCATAGGACAGACTGCTATGTAATCTCATTGAGGCTGCTTTCCTACAAAAGATTGGACCAGATGATCTTTTGATATCCTTTCCAACCAGGACTGTTCTAGGATTCTATGAAAAATCCTGTAAGAGGGCCTGATAAAGAGACAGACAAGTAATATTTAAAGAGAAGGGCCTGGTTAAACCAAAGATTTGGAAGCATTTGTTTTGCAAGAAGAATTACCATGTAGAAAGAAAAGATTGTAATAGACTCTGAGGAAGAGAAGCCATGGTCTTGGGGAAATTTTCACCATTAACCTTCCTGCTTACAAGACACAGATGCATACTTGCTGTGCTTTTCTAACAGACAGCAAGAAGAGAACTTTTGCAGGCCTTTGCTGGTATTAAAGATATGCTGATTTTTGTTAGGGTTTATTCACATTTAGGATACCAACTACGCAGAGTTGTGAGAAAAAGACACCACAAGTTTCACTCCAATGCAGATCAATCCCTCTGAAACACCTGCTACACCTCCCTTCTCTGACTTTTCAGCAGCATTTTTAGAGGTGAACTGAACCTCAACTATTGAGCCAAAATATGGTGTGTCTCTTCAAGCCCATGACCTTCCTAGTGACAATTAGTGTCCCTCCTATAAATACCCTTCCTGATCTGCTTCACAATGTGATGGAATATTTGGGGAAGATGATAAAAATATTTCTAATGAGGATTACAGGGAGGGATATAAGGTCTGTGACTCTGAGTAGAAGGACTAAAAAAATTGCATTTGGCATGATAAAAGCACTAAACCTTCTTATATTCAAATGTTTGTGTGACATGCAAACAGCACTTCACACTTAAATGCAGAAAACTTCCTACACTACATCCACAGTGCCTTTTTAAAGCTTGTACTGAAAGAGCATGTTTCAGAGGGAAAACTCTGAAAAAAAACTATAGCCTGAATGTTCTCTTCCAGGGCACACCAGCCCCTAGAGGAGAAACCACAGAAGAATCATAGGGGCATAATTGGGAACAGGATATCATGTTGAACATTGCTTATTTGACACAACTTTTGTTTCATTCCAAAGAGATGGAGGCTGTTCTGGATGTGCGGAATGAATCAGACTCAAGAGGCTGCTGAGAATAAAAAAAAAGAGCTAAAAACCCACAATCCTAAATGTTAGTTTATGCTAGAATAGCAAAGATAGTATTTTTTTTCAGAAAAAAATAATTACATACTAGATAAAAAGCAGACGTATTGCCAATGTGTTAGGCAAAAGAAATATAAAAACTAAAAATTTGGCTTCATATCAAAACCACCGATAGCCTGGACATTGAGTTTCATTTGGATCTTATTTATTTATCTAATAGTAAAATTTGAAAAATAATCGGGTTTTGTTTTAAGTAGATTAAATTCAATTTGGCTTTTAATCAGATAATAAAGCTACTGAGATAATTTCAATTCATCAGGCTTCCACTGGAAGATCAGGTAATTATATGGCATACTAATTAAAACAAGTCACACCTGATTTGCTCTTAATTAGTCTCAACATAATGCATTACAATATGACTAGTTACATGCATCTCTCTAAGGCTATAGATGACTACAGCAATTTTGTGATCACTATTCCTGTTATTTTTTTAACTAACTGATAACAGACCTATAGAATTTCTCATGAAATAAGAGTCAGATGAACAAAGCTGACAGTTTAATTAAGCTGGTGATGAGGTTGCTTCCTATCTTCCCCTCACAAAAATTTTTGCCACAATGACCCAGATTAAAAAAGGACTTAATTTGCAATAAAAATTCCTTTACAGAGAGAGCCTTTTAACTGTCACAAATTCATTTACAATGTGTTACAAATTCACACCTGCACACCATCCAATATTTCCATGTTCTTTTTGATAATTCATTAAATCCAGAATTTTAAACCAATGCAACCTACAACATTACCATGATGGGAGGAAGTGAGAAGACTTATTTGCACAGCTAATATTTAAGTATTGAAGATGAAATAGGTGTAACATCCACATGTTCTCACAGTTTGACTGGTCATAGAGAGGTGAGTGCACTATTTTGCCCTGCTATCAGGCAACAACTAAGTCACAAGCAGTTTTCTTACTTTTAAGCCATCTATTTCTATACTGTCTTGTGTGACTATTTCTCTTCCTGTAACTACAGTTATCTTGATATCTGTGTCATGCTACAGGCAGACAAAGGCCCCATACACAGCATGCAGGCAAGCCACACATGTCTATGTCATCACAGAGCCCTTGTTGGTCTAAAGTTCACCAGTGAGAAGCAGGGCCAGTGCAGAAGTGTAGATGGAAGTGGAACCGCACATAGGTACCTGGAAAGAGCAACATGAAAAGGCATGTCCCCTGCATGAAAATATACCACAGTCATTGGACACCATAACAGCATATCCCAAGAAAGGAAACAACAGTCTCTCCCACTGCGGCACTGGCAAGAAGGCATGCATGACACAAGCTAACAAATAGGCCATGGTGATCATGCCAGGGGCATCCTTGTTAGAGAAGGCTGCAGCATCCCAGGTAGGCTTGGCTGCAATAATTTTGGCATCAGCAGCAGAACTTCTTTTTGGGATGTCCAACCTGAACCCCTGGTCTTGAATCACAGAATCACTTTTGTTGGAAAAGAACTTTAAGATCAAGTCCAACCATTATCTAAATCTACCAGGGCCACTACTACAACATATAATTAAGCACCACATGTAGACAGATTTTAAATATATGCAGGGATAGCAGTTCAACCACCAGCTTGCTCCAGTCTTTGATAACTCTTTATGTATAGAATTTTTTCCTAAAGTCAAACCTAAACCTCCCCTGGTACAGCTTGATGACATTTCCTCTTGTCCTGTCAGTTGTGAACTGCAGGAAGAGATCAACACCTACCTCTCTAGGTCATCTTTTCAGGTAGTCGTACAGAGAGAGGTCTCGCCTCAAGCCTCCTTTTCTTCACACTAAACAACCCCAGGTCTCTCAGCTGCTGCTTGTAAGACCTGTTCTCAAGATCTTTCACCAGCTTCACTGTTCTCCTCTGGACTTACTCCAACACCTCAGTGTCTTTCTTGTACTGTGGCGCCCAGAACTGTACACAGTACTCAAGCTGCAGCCTCACCAGTGCTGAGTAGAGTGGGACAATCTCTTGTCCTGATGGACACATTGTTTTTGATACAGGCCAGAATGCTGTTGGCCTTCTTGGCCACCTGGGCACACTTCTGGTTCATGCTCAGCTGGCTGTCAACCAACACCCCCACGTCCCTTCCTACCAAGCAGCTTTCCAGCCACGCCTGCCAAATGCTGTAGCATCATATGGGGTTGATGTGGCTCAAGTGCAAGACTTGGCCTTCTTGAAGCCAATATGATTGTCCTCAGCCCATCAATCCAGGCTGTCCAGGTCTCTCTGAAGAGCTTCCTACCTTCATGCAGATCAACACTCCCATCTAACTTGATGTCATCTGCAAACTTACTGAGTGTGCTCTCAATCTCCTCATCAAGGTCATTGATAAAGATATTAAACACGAGTGGCACCGGCACTGAGCCCTGGGGAACACCACTTGTGACTGGCTGCTGGCTAGATTTAACTTTGTTCACCACCACCCTCTGGGCCTGACCACCCAGTGTTTGATCCAGCAGAGCTTATGCCGATCCAGGCCTAGGGCAGCCAGTTTTTTCATGAGAATGTTGTGGGGAACAGTGTCAAAGGCTTTGTAGAAGTCCAGGTAAAAAACATCCACAGCCTTTCCTTCATCCACCAGGTGGGTCACCTCGTCATAGAAAGAGTTGAAGATCATTAAGTGGGACCTGCCCTTCATGAACCTGTGCTGACTGGGCCTGGTTGTCCTGTAAATGGCATGTTATGTCATACAAAATAATTTATTCCATGACATTCCCTGGCACTGAGATCAGACTGGCTGTTCTGTAGCTCCCCAGATCCTCCTTCCAGCCCTTCTTGTAGATGGGCATCACATTTACTAATCTCCAGTCCGCTGGGACCTTCCCTGTTAGCCGGGACTGCTGATAAATCATGAAGAGTGGCTCAGTGAGCATAGCCACCAGCTCCTCCAGCACTCTTAGGTATAACCCATCTAGTCCCATAGACCTGTGTATGTCCAGGGGTGCAAGCAGGTCATTGACCATCTCCTCTTGAATTGTGGAGGCCTCCTTCTGTTCACCATCCCTGTCTCCCAGCTTGAGGGGCTGGCTACCCAGCCAATATCTAGTCCTGCTGTTAAAGGCTGAGGAAAAGTACCTCAGCCTTTTCCTCATCCCTTGTCACTATGTTTCCTCCAACATCTAATAAAGAATGGAGATTCTCCCTAGTCCTCCTTTTGTTGTTAATGTATTTACAGAAGTATTTTACAATTCTTTTATGGCTCTAGCTGGATTGTATTCTAGTTGGGCCTTTTCTGATTTTCTCCCTGCATTGCTTCACTGTGTCTTTGTAGTTCTCTTGAGCAGCTGTCCGCTTTTCCACAGGCCATAAACTCTCCTTCTGTTCCCAGATGGTGACTCACAGCAACACCTCTGTAGGTACATGTGCTGTTTGAGATGAGCTGCTCAGAAGATAATGAGAAAATGGAGGCAATGCTCTTGCTTGTACAGCAAGAAAGGGGCATCCATATTTATTCTTCTACAGCCAACATCAACAAGCTCAGATAAGAGCATTTCAATGTTGGAGCAACTTAGGAGCCTGTGTTAAGGTGTTTGTTCACTCTAAAGCTGAAGTTAGAGATGTCTCCCAGCAGCAGCAATTCTAAAGGAGAAAGGTACAAAGAAGCTGACTGCCTTTTAGATGCAAATGACTCACTGTCTCTAGTGTATTAATTACTATAGAGGCAACGGGCAAGCCATGCTCTATTACTATGCTGGCAGCCCTTAGACCAGATCATCTCAAGGGACAGCAAAAGCTGTTTTCAGTGGCTGTCTCCAGCACCAATTGATTCAACAAAGCTAAGATTTTTGCTACTTTTTCACATGCACTGCTTTTGCCCAGCTCTTTAAGAAAACTTTGGTGAGATTGAGGAGTGTAAGGCAGGCTTCCACAGCTCATTCAAGTCAACTTTACAGCCCTGTTTGTGTGCTTCTATATCAGGAACTCATTTGTGTGCCCAAGTGCAAATTGCACAGAGAGAGGAAAAAAAAACTAGGTTAGAAATTCATCATTTTGCATAGTCAGGCAGTTTTCCTGTGTTTCAGGACATTTTTAAAAAAACAATCCTTAAATGCCATCTAGTGGCAAAAGCTACTTGCTTTTTACTTTTCTACTTTACAGAGAAACACAACTGGAAAAAGGAGCACGATGCAAAGTCATGATTAGACCCGTTTGGATTTTTTTAGCTCCCTCCCCATTCTTATCCTTAATGTCATAAGGTCAGAAGCACTAGAAATATTGGAAATATGTTAACAGGACTTAAGCTAAACCCAGAAGCCTCAGTATGCTGGGAGGGGAGATGGCTACACATTATGCAGGGACCTTACATGCAGAAACATTAAGGCCAAGATATGCTTTACAGTATCTTAAAACTGGTTCAAAGACTCTGCAGCAAGACTGTAGCAAGGAGTACCAAGCAAAGCATCAAGACGTAGTTCAGTGATACTATTTAAAATCTCTGTGCTGGTTCAAAGCAATGAAGTAGAGCAGTGAACAGAGCAGCGAGGTAGATAAAATATTCTATAAAAACTTAGGAGAAATCTCAAGGTCACTTTCTGTTGGTCTTATGGGGGACTTCAACTTCCCAGGTATCTGCTGGAAATGCAACACAGCAGAGAGGGAACAATCCAGGAGGTTCCTAGAATGTGTAGGGGTCAACTTTCTCACACAGTTGGTAAGTGAACCGACCAGGGAAGGTGCCCTGCTGGACCTCTTGTTGTGAACAGAGAAGGATTGGTGGAGGATGTGGCGGTCGCAGGCCATCTAGGGAATAGTGACCAACTTCTTCGAGATGTTGGGGGTCGGGGCGAGGGCAGCAATACTGACACTTTGGACTTTTGAAGGGCAGACTTTGACTTGTTTCAGAGGTCACTTGCCAGAATCCCCTGGGAGTCAGTTTTGAAAGATGCAGGAGTCCAGGAAAGCTGGATATTTTTTAAGAAGGTAATTTTAAAGGCGCAGGAGCAAGCCCCATCCCCACATGCTGTAAGACAAGTCGGCGGCAAAGAAGACCAGCCTGGCTGAATAGGGAGGTTTGGCTCAAAATCAGGGAAAAAAGGAGGGTCTTTGGCCTCTGTACGAAGGGGCAGATGACTCATAAGTATAAGAATGTTGTTAGGTCACGCAGAGAAATAATTAGAAGGTTGAAAGCTCAATTAGAAGTTAATCTGGCTTTAGAGGTAAAAAGCAACAAGAAAAATTTCTATAAATACATTAACAATAGAAGAAAGGCCAGGGAGGGCCTCCATCCCCTACTAGATTCAGGAGGAAATATGGTAATAAAAGATGAGGAAAAGGCTGAGGTGCTTAATGCCACCTTTGCCTCAGTCTTTAGTAATGGGAACACATAGACCAGGGAAAGTCACTCCCCCAAGGCAAGAGACAGGGGCCAGGAACAATGTCCCTCCTACAATTCAGGAGGAGATGGTCCATGACCAGCTGCTCAACATCAAAGTGCATAAATCTGTGGGGCCGGATGGGTTACATCTTAGAGTGCTGAGAGAGCTGGTAGGGGTGCTCACGAGGCCACTGTCCATCACTTATCAGCAGTCCCGGTTGACTGGGGAGGTACCAATGGGTTGGAGGTCAGCCAATATAACACCCATATATAAGAAGGGACAGAAGGATGATCCAGGGAACTACAGGCCTGTCAGTTTGACTTCAGTACCAGGGAAGCTGATGGAGCAGATCATCCTGGGTTCCATTATGCAGCACATGCAGGACAACCAGATGATCAGGCCCAGTCAGCATGGGTTTATGAACGGCAAGTCCTGTTTAACAAACCTGATCTCCTTCTATGACAGGGTGCCCCGCTTGCTGGATGAAGGTAAGGCTGTAGATGGTGTCTATCTTGACTTTAGTAAGGCATTTGATGCTGTTTCCCACAGCGTTCTATTAGAGAAATTGACTGCTCTTGGCTTTCCTGGGTAAAAAAACTGGTTAGACGGATGAGTCCAAAGAGCTACGGTCAATGGAGTTAAATCCAGTTGGCGCCCAGTCACAAGTGGTGTCCTCCAGGGCTCAGTACTGGGGCCACTCCTGTTTAACATCTTCATCAAGGATTTGGATAAGGGGATAGAGTGCACCCTAAGTAAGTTTGCCAATGACACCAAGCTGGGTGGAAGTGTCGATCTGCTTGAGGGTTGGAAAGCTCTACAGAGGGATCTAGACAGGTTGGATCACTGGGTCAGGGCCAATTCCATGAGTTTCAATAAGGCCAAATGCTGGGTCCTGCACTTCGGCCACAACAACCCCCAGTGGTGCTACAGGCTTGGGGAGGAGTGGCTGGGGAGCTGCCAGGCAGAGAAGGACCTGGGGATGTTGACTGACAGCAGGCTGAACATGAATCAGTCAGCAGTGTGCCCAGGTGGCCAAGAAGGACAACAGCATCGTGGTCTGTATCAGGAGTAGTGTAGTCAGCAGGAGCAGGGAGGTGATCATTCCT
>JAAGNO010004873.1:48381-61903 GCA_033439905.1 Ceryle rudis | reverse complement strand
CCTAAAAAAAAAAGAAAACAGAATCAAAACGCTTTAATGTGCCATCTTCAAAAGAATCAGAGCAAAGGAAAAACATATTCAAATACTCACACAGTACAAGCAGTGAATAATGTGAAACACAAGATAATCACTCCCAAATGAGGTCTATAAATCAGCATTTTTTTTTTTTCTTATAAAAGAGATGTATTTCAGATTAGAAAATAGGACACAAAGGTTATTTTTATCTAACCCAATCACCCAAGCTTAGAGTTATAACCCGTCCTATTATGGCAGTCGAACTTTTTGTACATAGTTTATGCTATGTTTTGCTGATAAATCCATAACTGGGCACAGAGAGCATAGCTGCCTATCTGTACTGCCATGGCTGTTGCCCTCTGGTCAGGTGAAGTCCGTAGGGGAGAGGGAGGTAGTTCCCCTGGAAGTAGTTAACCATGTTCACCTGAGAGAAGGTTTAGGTGTGAAAGAATAGCATTATTTTAATAAATAATTTCTTTGCTACATGATGAGAAAAATTTTTTCCTTTTTAGGGGTGTGAGTAAGAGTCAGAGGAAGAGGTCATAGTGAATTTGGAACTAGAAACAAATTTGTAGAAGAGTTACTAAAGGTTAAGTTACAGTAGTGTGAGCACTCAGAGTTAGTTCTCGGAACAGAAAGAAGTTGGCTTCTTGAGGAGGTTATGCAGAATGTATTCTGTTTGGGAAAGTTCTGGGTAACAAAAATGGACTGCAAGGAAGGCCACAGCCTCTTGAAGCTCAGCAGGTGGAGGACAGATTTTCTCTGAAACCATTTTTTAAACATAGGTCTCAATATTTCTGAATTTGCTCTAGTTACAGGATTAGTTTGTTCTATTTCATTATGATTTGTCCAACACAATCTCCATTTAGGGATTATAAATCTATATCATCTTTTGGTGAATTTACCCTTAAAAGAGGTGGAACTGAGGTAACATCAAGCTTCTGGCTGAATTTGGGCTCTTTTCTGAATAAGTTTAGGCCTTGAACCTGCTAGACAGTTTATGTGGACAAGTATTTGCTCTTATAACAATATTCCAAAAATTCCACCCTAGCTTACCTGACTGTAAATAAATGGACATACAGATAGCTAAAAACTGAGGGTATTTTTGTTCTTGTTTCATTATTCAGATCTATATCTGCAAAATAATTATTTCTTTTGGCATCTTGTAGCCATTTGCTGTTACTTTTTCCCAGGTGAATTTTTAGTAAAGCTTGGTTAAAAATATGCAAGATTGAGTCTATACGTGGTATCTTTTTGTTTTGGAGAAAAGAGTAACACCAAACCTGAAATATATTCTGCACGGGGATGGTTTTCCTACCCCTGAAATGAAATGTAGCGAGTATTTATCAAAGCGAACAACACTTTCAGAGTATGAAGATCAAACTTTGGACTAACTGGTACCCTTGCTGATGTTATAAATGCATCTGGCTTGATTCTGTTGTGAGCAGAGTAAACTGTATATACTGAAACCTGGGAGGTTTTCAGACTAGCTAACAATATTGTTTCCACTTTTTATGAAGTATGTTGGAGAATGTTTAGTAAACAAAAAGATGTGGAAAGGATTTTGTGTGAATTCAGTGAATATAAAATATTGTGTGCTGAATGATCAGTTTCAAGAATAAATGTTCTGTAGTTTACAGTGATAAATAGGTTTATGCCGACTCTAGCTCATGTTTTCTAATTTGTTTTGATTTTTCAGTTGATTTAATCGTATCAGCTTTATGTTTTTCACATTCTTTAAAAATTAACATTTTAATTAAGCTGTACTGAAACGATTTCTTTGTAAATATTTACTCAGAAATCTACTTCACCAGGGTGAGGGACAGGAAACAGATCTCTGCCACACACACTGAACAGTTACGGTTGGAATTACTGCAAACCTAACAACTGTATCTATTTAGCAGTAGAAGTAAGAAATGGTACAAATTGTTTTAATATGAGGAAAATCAAAAATCAAAGGGGAAAGGAAGAAATGTTTTTCCTTCCAGGAGCAGTCTATTTCTTAGAAACATATCAATCTCAAATGACAAAAACCAAACAGCTTTCTAAATAAAGGTCAAACTGGTATGACAGCATTAAGAAAACCAACGAAACTAGCATGAAAAGAATTTACTCAGCTTCATTCCCCTTCCTTTAATCTGAATACTTTCCTTCTCTGCTTCTTTACAGAATTGTGAAATGGAGTCTACGTAAAGATATAGTTATCAGTTATACCAGTGTATGGCTTTAATTCAGGAAAGCACTTAAGTAGGTGATTAACTCCAAGCATCCACTTACCCACTTTCCTAATTATGAATTTAAGCATATATCAAATGTTCTTTCCTGGATTGTTTTATGCTATGCCTGTCGACTGCAGCAGAGCACAGAGCTCTCTGAGCTAGTTTGAAAGTAGCTTGGTCAGGGGCTGGAAACAGTCTATAACCACAGCTGCCTGGCTTGCAGGCCGATTTCACTGACTTGTTTCCAGTGCTCAGACTGCGTGGTGAAGTCTGTGAAGTTATGCCGCTTGCATATACACTTCCTTTTGTTAGCCTGCTCTAGTTTCTGCAGAGCTGTTGCCTCTATTTTGCCAAGGTCCTGCTATTTCTTGAGTAGGGAAAAGTACTAATAGACCTCAAAATCAGAGGAATCAGATAGAAGCTCAAATAAAGGGCTTATGATCATGAAGCATAAAATATCATCCAAAAAGACCTTGCTGAGTAGCAGTTTCATTTTCAATGCGCTTGACTGTCTTTGTTTCTTTGCCTTTAAAGGTGTAAATGTGTCTAGACTTTTGTTATTGTGCATTTCCAAGGCAACTTGGAGCTTGCCTATATTCTACCTCAGTCTGACAATGCTCTGGGAACTGTTTCTCTGCAAAATCCTCTAAGCAGCTTGATCTCAGAGGCATTCTCAGAGCATGCCTAATACTTACTATAGGCCCCTGACAAAATGCAGTTGTAGTGTTTTGTTGGAACCAATGCTAGGGATCACTTTCTGTAATGGCAGCTACAACCATCTGCAATTTGCCACTGAGTATTCCCATTTTTAACAGAAAAGTTCTCATCAGTAAATTAGAGTTGAGCTCTCTCTTTCCTATCCAGTATATCAAAAATTCCTTTCTGCATGATGTCAGTGTCAGTAGGATGGATAGAGAGCACCTTCTCTCTCAAATTACCTGCAAGTTCATGGTTACTGATATTTCTTGAGATGTAGAAGTTTAAATCCCCGCAAATGAAGCCACGAGTGGAGATCACCTTGTCTGGTTTCTTATTTAAGAGGTGAAGATACATTGACAAGAAGGATTTGTCAGAGATAACCCAGAAGCTTAAGCCTCAAGGATGGCTTATCACTGAATATTTTGGGAAACCCATTGAGTTAGAAGGTTGGCAGGGGAGGACTAATTTATTATGTACCTCAGAAAAAAAAAGAAAAAACTTCCTGCCATCTGTTTCAGTCACCATAATGCTTATGACTTATCTTAAAAATACTGGATTTGATTCATTTGTACATTTAAACATCAAACCTCCCATGGCACTTTTCTAGACAGAATGGCTATGTGCACATCACCAGGTGGCTTCACCCACTGAACCTGTAGAGTTATGCCCTGGTGACCAGATCTTATGTCCCCAGTATATTTTTGGAGTTTTACTTTGGTCTTGCTATAGTCTGACTCCATGGACTCGTTGTCTGGCCAGGAGTGGACACTATTAGGTGTGCTTCTGGAACATGCCTTCTAGCTTAGTTTCATCCAAAAATAATGCAGCTTTTGCACTCTAAACCAGCTCTGTAATGTGGAGCATGGTTTGTGGTGATGAGTGGGAGACATGCTTGACAACACTAACGTTTGATTGAACTAAAATGCTAATGCATGTAGTCCAAATATAATTTTCCTTCAGAAAAGATAATGATCCAATTTCCGTTTATTAATAGTGAAATACCTTGTCTGACAGTGTTGAAACATAAGTGTGATTTTACTCATGATCTCAGGTATTACTTTGATATATCTGAAATAACTATATAAGTAAAAAAATGGTGGTAACTCCATACTGTCTAAGAGCAAGTCCCGAATTAAATGAATAGTCCACTAAGATTTTTTATGTTAGATTTTCTAAGAAAGTGAAGAGATGGTCTTTTAGCATTTTTCAACACACAAACTATTATTTCTAGTAGATATTCCTGCAAAACAATGAAGTCTTTTTAAAGGCTTGCCTCTGGCACTTAGCAATTTTTTTGGGTTTTTTTCTTCTTTTTATTTCTTTATTTTTTTTAATGCTACACCGCAATGGAGTACAACAAATACTGATTGTATTTAAAATTAAAAAATTCTTTCCCTATAGATTTTGTGCCTGAAAATGACCAGCTGAATATGATGTTCTGGATAAACTTTTCACAGTTTGAGTGATCTTTTACCATCTTCATGCTCAGCAATACTTACAAGTAGAAGGGAAAGCAATTCAGGGCCATGTATTACCATACTGATTACAGTGGGTGCTTAAGTCTATGTTGTGTACTTGGCCAATCTTGTAACATATAAAAAATGATTCAAAACTGGAGTAAAATAAGAGCTGTGCTAATCTGCCCCTGGCTATAAATGCAGACAGAGTTTATGTGAGCTTAATTTTAACGATGTTATTTGTAATCTCTTATTTCTGGGTTCCATATTCTTGCTGCTCTTCAAGAGAGCTAGTTTCAGTTAACAGGATATTTGCTCAGATATCTTGTTAAAACCCCCATCTGCTGTTTGGAATTGTAATTAACTCATTTAAAGTGTTTTAAAGACATATAAAATGGGGAGACATGATTTCAACAAAGAAAGACTCAAATCTGCATAAGGTTTGATGTGAGGATGGAGTGTCAGTATTAAATGTTGGTTGTGTTTTTGAACATTTTGATAATATAATTTGGATTGTTTCAGTGCATTTTATTGTAGTAAATATGCTAGGGCATGCTGAAGTCAATATGAATCATCACTATGCTATCAGAAAGATATAAAGTAAATAAGTACTCATAGAAGTAAAGCTGTAACTTACAGAAGAGATAGGTAATCGTATAAATAAAAATAACATCCTTGCTGCAAATTTGTCCCATAGTCGTAACTCCATTATTTCTCTTTCCAAGTTCTCACTAAAGTTATGATGGACATTAATTTTACACACACTGCACTCAGTAACACTGTCATCTCCTTCACTTGTATCAGATAATTGATTTGCCTTAGAAGATTTTTTTTTACTGTATTGTGTCTAAGAAATAGAAAGAACTTCACTTTCTATATTGTTGCTATCAAACTGATGCCAGCATAGTATAGAGCTGTTTACTGTTGCTTCCTTGCTTCTAGTTTCAGTTCTGGTAACTAGCGACACAGACAAGATTTTTTTTGTCTTTCCACACAAGCTGTAAAGCCTTGTCACTCAATAGCTCAATATATTTTTGCATAAACATGCCTAATCATGTTTAAGACTTGTGGAATTCAGTATTACGGTGTTGCATTTACTTCTAAATTTTATTACAGGAAAAAATTCAGGCAATCTTTTGAAAAATTATTTCATGAATTTTATAGACTACCTAAATTTGCATTTTAAAAAAATCATTATTTAGGCCTTAAAATGTGAGAATATGAATTGAGGATTTTGTTTGAGTTATTGGGGTATCAGTGCTAAGAATAAATGAAACATTAAGCAGATATTAAAATATTGACTTGCTCTTTAAAAGTATAGTTAACAAACAGGCACAATTTGTGTTATAGAGCCATACCTTCAAAAAGCGACATGGCAGATTATGTCTGTGTGGTTTTCTAGTTTCACTGTAGTGCAATTTAATATAGTGCTGTGCACAAGCCGGCATATATGAGTCTTTAGGGACCAGATATTATCTGGAGATTGCCAGTGTGCAATATCACCACCTTCCATCACTCTCCTGACTTCTCTTTCCATCCCTGACAAGACCTACACAATTCTGTAGTGGTGGTGGAGACAGAAGGGGCTGAAGGTCTGAATGGAGGTGACCCTACTGGCTCTGTGTGTGGCTCTTCTGCAGTCTCGTAGCACATACCAGGAAATTTACAATCCCTTTGCAAAACAGAGCTGGAAAGACTGTTTTTTAATAAACAGAATGGCTGTTTATTATGTATTTTTTTCTTATTCTTAGGTAATCTTGCATCTTGTTAGGAGCTAATTCATAAAATTTTATTTGACATATTTTGTTCTCATTGTTTAATCCATTCAATAAATAATGTTTGCAGAAATGAAATCTAATCTGGAAGTCAAAGCACTTTATGTTGTGTCATAAACTACTTCTGTGGCAAGTAAAATAATTTTTAAAGATGTACACTATTTCACTACCATTATAAAGAAGAATCAGAATTATTTTAATTTTTAAAAATAAGTGTAGCGTATTTTACTGTTAGAATTCACCAAAAAGTAAGCTTTGTAGACAGTATTTCATAGGTAGCATTCTTTGACAGCTACTTAAAAAAAAAGTAAAAAAAAAAAAAATTTGAGCTTCATAGTTTCTTACTATATTCTAATAACATTTTACAATTTTACAGCTGAAAACTGATTTAAGATATAAGTTGTTAAATACTTTAATTTTGTCTGCATTTTTGTGTCAAAAATAATTTTAATATTAAAGGACAACTGTAGACTCCTAATGACTTGAATACAGTTTGACTGTTTTCATGAAGTGCTCTGTGGGATGTCAGAATATTTAATTCAGGATGTTAAAAACATCCCAAAATGTCACAATAATTATATCACAGCAGGCAATTAAAACACTGGAAAATGCCAACTGACTAAGTGTGTTCTCTGTTATTTAGGAAACTAATGAGTGAGTGACACATAAAGCAGAAAATAGAAATTATAACCACAGAATCCAATGTACACTATAATTAATTTTAATATAAAATGTATGTTAGCATAAAGCAACCTGTCTTAACAAAAGCAAAAAAAATACTTATTTAAAGCTGCCACTTGAGCCTTAGGGTCTATTATTCCCCAGGCGTAAGAAACTGTTATTATGTTTCCCCTTCATAATTTAGTTAATTAGTTATGTATTTGTATTATGACACTGTAATATGGGCTTACTCATGACACCCTTACTAACTACAGTGGTTCCATTCACTGCACTGTAATAGTCTCTGCCAAATTCTCCCTGTGTCCTCAAATTAGTCTAAGGGCAGCTAGGGAAGATCTGTGTGCTTGCAGGGTGGAAAGTACAACTCCCTTCGCAGTAGGTCAGACGCACTGTAAAATCTGCATTGGCTCAGGGAAGTTACGGTGCAAGTAAGGATGCCGATTCCTAGCCAGAAATCAAGAGGCTTGGAGCTCGTCTAGCAGAATTCTTGCCTTTGAATGGCAATGGGTTAATCGAAATGGCAATGCAATAATAGGGCGATATTTTTGATTTAATTTATACAGGGATTTAATCCATAATTATTCATAAAACATCCTATTCTAGCAGACACTATGGAAATCAACTCATCGTATTCAGCTTAGGGGAAAGAAGAACTGTAAGAAGCATGACTATTTAAAAGAAAAGAAAAAGGAGGGATTTAATAAATATGACAACAGGCAATTATTCTCATTAGTTAGCGAGGTTGAAATAACTATTATTACTGCAACTGAATAGCTTAAATAACAGAAAAAAAATACATGAAGTGCCTGGAAGAAAAAGAAACTGCAAGAAGTGGCTGAGTTATCACTGTCACTGATCCTATGCAAAGCGACAGTAGGCAACAGTTAGCTCCATTTTAAGGTTTTCTGTGGCAGCCATTACCTGGGGATCTAATAGCAGTTTAACTGGCATAAACCATTGTTGCTACTGAAAGGCACAGCCTTAGTTGTTTCTTCTTGCCCTTTCCCTTGGGAAGACGTGAACATTCCTGCAGCTGCAAGGTGAACTGAGTCTAGCACTGATCTGGTTAGAAACTAAACCCCCAAATGTAATTTTCATGGAGGTGAGAACTCTGGTGCGCCCCATATCTTTCTGAGTGCTAGTGCTAGTAGAAGAGAGGGGGCAGGAACTGGAATGGGGGGAAGGAGACAGGTTCAACTCCTTAAGCACTAGTGTGGATCTACATTGAATTAAACTAATTGGGGAATAATGACATAAAGCGTCATTTTGCATTCCTGATTGTAACAGTTCAGACAGAATGAATTATTGCTGAATTGACCCGAGCGCTGGAACCATCAGTATTTAGCACTCTTTTAAAATTACTACCCTTTTACAGCTCCTTGACATGAAATAATTCTCAGATTTCTGAAACACAGCAGCATACACTGAATGCCTTAAAGACATCTAAGGAAAAATAGTAACAGTTAATCTGTTTTTTGGAGCCCCCATTAAGTATTTTTCCCTTCCTTGGTTGTTTTTTAACATGTCCAGAGTTTCAGCTCTGTTTGGGTATGATCCATTTGTAGCTGAGTTACATTTTTGTATCTGGCATCATGTGGTGGTCAGTGATCACTCAGCCTTTACCATGCTTGCACTGTGTGTTATTTTGAAGTGTGTTATTTTCTTTCTGTCTCTGTATTCATGTCATCCCTTTGGCAGGTTGTTGAGAGCTGATACCTGGCTCATTCTACATCCTTTGAACACCACTTGTTTCTGGTAGACCTTCAAAAGCAAGAATTTTAGGCCAACTGATTACCTTTGCTATTACTTCTGGGGGGAAAAAAAAAAAAAAAAAAAGAAACCCAAAACCAGACAAACCAACAAATGCACCCTACTCTGCTGTCTAATTTTGAGTCAGACTGAAGGGAAGAGATCAAAATTTTGTCTTTCCTCGTTTGGTTGCTGTTAGATAACTGTACATACCACACCTGCCTGAAGGGTGATTCCTATTCTCATTTAAGTCTGACCCAGTGCCCTGGAAGAGACCCCAGTATCCTGGAGGTCTAAAGGCTACGTAGCTGAGGCATAAAAAATTCCATGTCTTCACATACAGACTAAATGAACTGTTTTCAGTGTGTCAGGTCAAATAAAACTGAGGCTTCTAATTCTGTCACTTTTATCTGTATAGGTCCCTTTTTTTTGGTTATAAACATCTTCAGAAGTAGTTTTTTTTGAATCGTCACAAAAAGGTCTAGGAATAGTTTGTCTTCTGGTAGTAGTTATCTTAAGTAAGGACATGATATATATATTTATATGAGATATACAGAGAATGCTTAGAGATATTTATACATATGTATTTCAAATAATTTTTGCTTCACAGGCAAACCAAGGTAGAGTGAGATAACCAGTAAGACTATTGTCTAGTTCCATCCCAGTACACCTTTTTATTCCACGAAGGCCAATATGAAATAAATAATATTTTTACACTCCATGTTAAGATAGGAATAATAATTAAACCCCCTCATCCAACAATTCCAAACCCTAAATATTAGGAATTCTTATATTTATCATGTATAAAAAATGTAAAAAAAATATTTCACTAGTTTACTCAGATCCAAATCTCAGTGTCTTGTTTGGTTTATTGCATTAATGAGAACACCACAAAGAAAACCCAAACCCATATTCCATGAGATCTCTTAAAATGGCAAACAAGACTCACTTGCACGAGAACTCTGCAATGTCTTCGTTTTGTATTGTCTTCAACAATACCTGTTCATATTATTATAAATTTAACATCAAAACTGCTGAAGACTGTAGTTTTGAAAAGTACATCAATAGCTTCTTTTTCCCTCTAGGACTTACTTCATGTCTATTCTGGTGTTGGGAACAATTGCAGGTGAGACTCATCTAAGGAAACAATGAAAACAGCAATCCTTTTTGTTGGCCTGTCTTTCCTGTGTTTCTCTATATTAATCCAGAAACGTTTCACTTTGTTTCACACACTGAAGCAGACTGATTTTTTTTCCACCCTAAGGCCTGTCTTCCTTTCTTCTCCCCCCCGCCCTGCCCCAAAGACAGACTTTTTTTTTTCTCCTTTGCTATGAAAAGATGAGTCTTGCAGAGGACCTTTAAAGAAGAGAGTTAAAGAAACCAATTTAACAGGTAGAAATTACCAAACTCTGATTTCCTTGAAAAAGAAAATCTGGACAGACAAAGATTATAGTCATTATTATAAAGCTCTTTTCAGTCACAAAAGCATTAGAAGAGGTATTTATAGCTGACCTTTGAAGACTCATAAGTCCTTTCATTGGAGAACTATAGAATTTTGTACTAAATGTTTTATTACATTCTTATAGTTAAAAATGATGCATACATTTTATAGCAGAAATTCTAAACTGATTTTTAGAAGACCATTGAAAAAATATCAGAATATGTGAACAGTTCCTATTGTTTAAAAAGATGAAAACACTCTGAGGATATTTTTAGGTATAGGGTAGAAGGTTCATTTAAAATAAATAAATATATATAATATATTTCTGAGATTGAACTTTGTGCTTTTTTTTACACAACAGAAATTTCTTCCTGTTGTCCTGAGGGAAGATTTTTTTTTTCTCCTTACAAAAGCATTGCTTCAAAGGTTTTTAAAGAAGTATGGAAGCAGAAAATGAAAAAAAATAATTGTTTCTGAAAAACAGAAAAAAAATTCTAGCAACTTAGGTTTAAGAAGCACTTTGAAAGACTGATTTCAAAGGTGAACTTTCTTTTATGTTTTTTTTCCATATTTTTTCCATACTAGAACCCACTTTTCTAAAAACACATTTGAAGTAGAGCACCACGCAGCAACCTGGTATTCTGCAAATGTGTATGAATGACTGCACTCATAGTAACTAGACCCCTTTAAAAAAAAAAGAAAGCCCACAAACATTAAATTAGATTTACTAGATACCTTAGGAAATTTCACTACTTAAATGATTGGTACTTTACTATCTTTTTAGGTGTATTAATCTTCTAAGGTATAAAGAAATAATATTTGTAAGAAATTAAACTGGTCCCAAAATATTTTGTAGTGAAACATTCACTTCCTGCTAATGATTTTTGATATAAATTCCCCAAATTATTTCCAGCCATTTTTACTTTATTTTCTACCAAAATATCTATGAAAAAGAAAATCTATAACAGTGTAAATTTATTAGCAATCTTGTAACTGGAAGTTGCAGTGAAATTAACTTTTTTCCTCTTCTCTGTGCGGCCAGATGTCACAGGAGAATTTTTTAACTCACTGAAGTCACTTGTTACAGAATCCTGATTTAGGATCCTGCTGACTATGCCAATTTGTTGTGGTTAAGTGTTTTAAAACTCTTAAAGGATCACCGTCAAAGATATTAGCAAAATTATTTTTAATATGAATTTGTAAAGTGCAACCTAACAAAATTTGATGGCAAGGTTCATTCTATTACTTAACACATAGAAGAAACAAAGGCCTATGGCATTTTTTTGGTAAATGAGTGATTATGCATCCTTCACAACTCTGAGATAGCAACAACTGGATGTTTATTAACCCTGTTACAGTAAATCACAAGATTAGGTGATATTTTCAACAATATTTAATCATCAATCAATTATTAGAGTGATTTAATACAATTTGGTATGATCAACAACAACTTGGTTAAAGAGTTGAGAATGGCAAGATTCACATGAGATATATGATACATAGTTTCCAGAATCAAATCATATACCAAATACACACACACAGATACAGTGATTAAATTGTATACAGAAACACACATATTCACACAAATATAAAGGCTAAATCATACACACTGAGGTCTAGGGGTTAACCCATGGACAAATGTTTCTTCTGCCGCTCTTGCAGTAAATTGTTGCCAGGATATTTTCCTATTGAACTTGCAGTAAACTGTTGTGAATTATTTTTCTCTGGCGCTTGCCAGTGGATGTTCATTGGTATATCTGGAAATCTACCCAGAGGGGTGTCCCAGCTGCAGGGAAGACACTGGGCCATAGTCTGCTGGAGAGCTCAAAGGACCTCACTTAGGATTGGTATTTATGGGGTCGAAAGATGATTGTCTTTGATTAGTACTTTTCTATTGTGATCATTTAGTACTTTTCTATTGTGATCATTATTCTTGTCAGGCAATCTTGGCATCCTTCAGGGTGGATGCCTTCACTGCACTTGTAATTAAAACAAGAACATAGTGTTGACTGGGGCTGACATTGTAACATGGCTCAGGACAGGTCTGCACAACCACACTGGAACACTGAAGAATAAAGTACCTATATTTAAAACCTATGGCTTAAATTAAAAAATAGATATGTAGTTCTGTCATCTTATGAATAATGTTGGGGTTTTTTTTGAAAGTTTTCATTACTGAATTGTGAAAGAAAATGTGTTTAACCTAGATGAAGGTCTAACAGTCCATACAACCTTAACCATGGACCTGAACAACTTCTACTTTTGTCATCTGGAGCTGGATGAAAAGTCATCAGCACAGTATTTTCCAATTAAAGAAACACCAACTTTTATTGTTCAATATTTTTGTTCTACAGCTTTATTGAAAAATAAGAACTTAGTACTTTTTTGGGGGGGTGTTATTTTGTTTATCTGGTTTTGTTTTGCTAAGAGATTGTAAAAGTAATATAGCAAATGAGATAACAGTATTTTGGGAATATTTGTCATTTCCAGTGTTGATGGCTTTCCAAAATTGAATTCTTCAGGAAAGAGCAAAGAAATAAAAATTAATTTCTGCAAAACTATAAAGCACAACAGAGTAACAATAGTGCAGGTGCTGTTATATCATGGTGGTGGGGAGCACACAGCTCCAGTAGAAATCTCAGTGTTAGAGGGTAGAGCTTGGGATAGTTGGTTGAAAGATATACTCTAGGTTCCTATGGTCATAAAAGAAATGCACAAAATCCAGTTAGTTCTTTTAAGACTGAAAAAATCAGCACATTTCTTAAAACAGGATTACAGAGATGTACGAACAACATAGGACTGGGAAGGCATCTGCATGTTCTTTGACAGACGACACTCCTACTATTTTTGCATCTGCCTTAGTGCCAATAGAATTTTCAATGACGAATAAACCTCATCTCAAAACCACAATTAATCCCTATAAGCAATATGTTTATTAGAAGCAAACATGGGAATATATGATAGTTGCCTTTAGGGACCATAGACATGGATCACTGCAGTTGGTGGCTTGTTTAATACTTGGGCTAGGGTCAGAGGATGAAGATCTTCAGAATAAAGGCAGTGTGATTGGATGTCAGGTACCTCTCCTTGAATCCTCCTGATTACCTGATGTTCAGCTTCTGAATCTTTTTCATGTAACCTGTACCTGAGAGTTTATTAATATTTAATTAGGAGTGTGCAAATAATAACTGCTTCATTTCAGGGGCTACACTGAAAAATTTGAGGGGGGAAAAAACTTCACGTGAACTATAAAACTAGTGGAGGCTAGCTTTCATTTGACCAGAGTCTTAAACCTCTCTATGTCATCTGACAGAACATCCTAATGCCCTAATGCTCCTGCCCTCCTGCCCCCCGCCCTTCCTTCCGCCCGCCCTTCCTCCCTTCCGCCCGCCCATCGCTGACATCCTCCTCCGGTCCCCTCTCTTAGCTTCTGGTGGCCCTCTTCAATTTTCTCCTCCACGCTTCGGACCTGTTCAGCCCGTTTTG
>JAAGNO010004873.1:24473-48281 GCA_033439905.1 Ceryle rudis | reverse complement strand
AGCCTGTCCACCCTCCGTCTTCCCCTCCCCAAAACCCCCCATCCCCCCTAGCCCCTCCCCCCCCCCCCCCCCCCCCCCCCCCCCCCCCCCTTTTTCTTTTTTTCGATCTCCTAAATCACTTCAATGTTTGGCTGGGCACATAACAGCCCACGTAGAGGCTGGCTTAGCCCTAGGTGCTGTCTGGGTAGCAAGAAACTGGTGGAGTTACACTGTCTGGCTTTACATAAGGACATGAATTTTGGTCTATATTCACCAAACAGCTGTCAGCTATCAGACACATTTGTAGAAATTTGTACCTTCATATAATCTTATGTAAAGCAGTCAAAAGGATGAAAATTTATTGGAGGACATGGAGTACAAATGACAGTGGACATTGCTGTTACATAAACCTCATTTACTTAGGAAATCAGAATGAAATTGATGTGGGAGGGTTCAGGATAGAAACTGGGACATAAGAAAAGTTTCTTAGGGGAAAAAAAGGTAAAATTCGTATTAGCTTGAAAGACATTGTTTTATGTTGTTCAGGTCAGGTAAAATAGCTGAATTGAAATTAAATGTATGTTTTCTGGGTTATTTTACATCTTATGAATTGCTTCTGTTTCAAAACAAATACATAGTTCTTAAATAAATATCACAATATTCTTGTAGAGAATGTCTGATGTACTCAAGTTTCCTTTTTCTGATGTTTTCTTTTTCAACAGATCTATTTATTCGGTTGCCTTCACTGACTTTTTGTAGAATTTAGATTTGATACTGTAAGTGGTGTAATAATTGTTTCAGACATTACATTATCCATGCATAGATCATCTACTTGGACACTTTTTGGTGATTTATGAGGCATACTATATTTGTGATAATAATGTCCTTTGATTTCATCCTATTATGAGTAATTGTCTGCTTATTTAGAGAGTAGGTCTCTGAAATCAATCAAACCCAATCTGTTTTCTATGATTTGCCTTGATCTGGCCTCTTAACCCAACCTGCCTCTTCTGTTCTTCCACTGCTCATCTTTCTGTTGGCAGAAACAGAGATATGAAAGGCAAGAAGATCGAATTAGCCATGACCATGGAAAGTAGGTCAGAAAGCAGTGATAGATTTCTAGTGTTTTTCGGTCTGAAAACTATTCAACTGTGAAAACCTTTGTGTATTAATTTTTGGGCTGATTAATTTTTTAGTAAAAAATCAACGTCCTAATTTAATTACTTATTCTTTCACATTTTGATTCTCGTTTATTTCCTATAACTCTAAGAAATCATCACTCCAAGCTGTACATAAACAACATGGAAAAATACACAGAGCTGGGATTTCCCCTCCTGTGCACTGATGACACTATTCCTGAGAGACTGTTGTGAGTTCATTACCTGTTAAACCAATTCCCTTTCTGCCTTTGCTCTTGATTTTAAATATAAGGAAGTCATAATTTTTCTGTCTATGAATTCCCATTCCATCTGATGATAGAACAAATTTGAAAAGCACTCATTTAATGTGGAAAGGTGAAGATACTAATCTAGTTTTGAGAGGTTTCAACAACCCTTTTCTTTCCTTAATGTCCTTCTGAACTGAAAGACTTCAGCAGTCTTCGGCAACCCTATTCTTATGCATGGTCTTTCAGCAGAGAACTAGCAGGGTTGCTTAGGTAAACAGCACAAATAAATAACTCTCACAGTTGGAAGTCTAACAGCGTACAGTGAACAATCATTAGGAAAAAATTTAGTGTCCAGTTAATAACTGAAAGAAGCAAAGACGGTTTAATCCATAACTTCTGGTTATTTAAAAGTACCAGTGTCCCAAACTTTCCAGCAAATCTACCTAGAGCAGGGTATCCAAAGCAGTAATTAAGCACCGAAATAAATTCCATGATTTTCAATGTTAGAAGAACTAGCTCTGATTTTCTGTGCAGAATAACCACATCAGGCTTGCTTTGTTTCCACTGTCACAAGCGATATCTCTTTGGCACTGCAAACTGTAAAACTGGTTAAATTGCTGTTATTAAGTAATTGTGCTCCCTGTGTGACCAAGGCAGCCAGTTTCTAACCTGCTTCAGTCCTATGCCCCTTCCTAGCTCTGTGTGACACGTGTCATGCCAGGTTCAGTGATGGGAGTGTTGTCTGCTAGAATTTGGAAAAAAACATCACTTGTTTCATTCAGGATAAATAATCATTGATCTGTCCTGGATTCAAAAGGAGAATGCACACAAAGCAATTTCTGCCTCTTCCAAGTCACCTTTTCAGACAGTGAATGCTCATGAGATATTTTGAAATGACAGAGCAACAAAATAGCTTCTGTGTTGTTCCTGGCAGGTATGCGCTCCATTCTTGAGCCTGTGTCCTTGCTACCCATGGAACTGAGGCACAAGGTATCTCTTGGTACCTGCTTGGGCTGCCAGGTTGTTAGCAGAATTTAGGATGGTGAAAACAGTGATTGAAAACTTCCATAATTTTTATATTAATTTATAATCTGTAGAAGAGATTAAATGTGTCTGCTTTCAAGTAGTACATTTTGGAATGCAGTTAGAGAAGACTGTCTGGGGGACAGATATAGTTTGGGTTGGGTCAGTCACTGTGAGTGCTCAAAGCACAGTGAAACTTTCCTGACTGCTGTGAAAAATACTTAAATGGTACATCCAGAATGCAGGTAGCAATGAAAGAGTAACTGCCGTCTTTAATCCATGTATTGTTGTGGTATATATATAAAAATTCTTATACATTTTCAGTTGTATAGGAAGCTTTGAGAAACAAGCAGTGTGGAGTCTGTGTGCTAGTGAGGGTTTTATTGGGAAGGCTCTGACTGGCTGTGTGCCCTTTGCTTGTGGCACTCACTCCAGTGCCATTATTAATATTTACAGAAGGCGGCACCTACAACTTTCAGACTTTATAGGAGGCAAAGTCTTTGTCTCAAATTTATGAGCCACCTCAGAGGAATTCAGCATTACTGCACATAATCTACTAGTGTAACTAAGAAATACTGTTTAAGCTTTTTTCAGCTTTGTTACTTTATTTAGGTAGCACTTGTGTCTTTTCAGTCTGTGGAGCTATAGTACTTTATCAGTGTAATAAAAACCAGAATACATATACTGGAATTGACAACGTGGATCAAACCTGTAGCCAGACTTTTCCAATAACCAGTAAGCAGTACTACAGACTGAAGAAGACAGTATCAAAAACTCCAATAAGCAACTACAGTAAAAATTTTTCCCATACATTAAACGCCATGCTGACTTCTAATACACAGTAACTGATTTAAAACATCAGTATAGGTTTTTTTTTTTCCTAGGTCTTTCAGTTAAAACTTTTAGAGTATCTTTAATCAATATATTAGAAATTCTGTCCCAAAATATCTCATTCTTTCTTGTATTTTTGTTAGGTTATACCTGCTGTTGTAATAAGCTCCATGGAAATGTCTGACTTTATTCTGTCAGTTTTGGTTTGTCATAAAGAAATTCCCTTTTATTTTGTGACTTTTATTTCCTGGGGGTGAGGGGGGGAGTGGGGAGAGGGGAGGAGGGAGAAGGAAAAATGCACTTAGCCTGTAAATCTGAAGTGATCTGTGAAAGAGAGAAACCATGGTTTCAGATGACTTCAGAGGAAGACTCACTGTATGATAGAAATCTGCTTGCCTGCTCTGATCCAAGAAATCCCCAGAAAAATCTGCAGTAATTTGGCTGTTTATGTTCTGCCTTATTAGATCATCCTCTGCTCTCTGTTGTGAAATACAAAACTTTGAAATGGATAAAAAGGATTATCTCTAAAAATGCATATTTTGTTTATATGACTGATGACTCTCTAACTAGGAGGTTTATTGCAAATGCTTTAAAAGTTTTGGGAGGGATTGGAATCACAGTAGTCCAATGCAATAACCTACAAGTTTCCAGTTGTTTTTTTGGTTGTTGTTTTTTTTTTTTTTACAAGAGAGTATGCTCAGAACAGCATGACCTAGCAGTTAATATTTCCAGATTTGACCCAAAATCTTTTAAATTTTTTTTTTTTTTTCTGAACCTAATGAAGGGATAGGATAAAGAAGGAAATGTCATGTATTTATAAATATATTGTATGGATATGAAGGTATTGAAAGCTTCACACATACACTTAATAGCGAATAGACTAGGTGAATGAGAAAGGTTCAAACTCTGAAAATGGAATGAAATATGTTCTTCCAAAATATAGCATAAAAATTTGTGCTAGCACATGTGTGCATGGGAAAGGGTGTGGCAGGAGAGGAATAAAAATTTTATTGATGCTTCTAAGAAGTTACACAACTTGTTCTTTGTTAGGAGTGTACTCTTCCCATAATCATGGCTATAAAACCTTTTATCATTATGTGTCCTGTACCCGATTGATGGTCTTTTCATGTCACTGTCTTTAATTGCATAAAATATAATAAGATGGATGCAAAATAGGATGTTGTAACTCTTCCACAAGTTCCACAAGTTAATAGTTACACTTTAGTTATGCAAGCTTTGGATTAACAGTTTTATGTAATTCATTGCTTGAGCCTGATTTGAGTGTCAAGAAAAGTCACTCTCTAATAATCCTGTAACATATCTCTCCAGAAGAGCAACTGAAAAATTGTCAGCTTAGTTGCAGAGCTAAGTAAACTCAAACCAACTTTGGGTGATACTTTTCAAAGGAATCTGAATGAACAAGGAATTTCCAATATACCTTGTTCTACAGGAGCTGGTCCTCAGAACGCAAGTTTGGGGCTTCCTGAAAATCAAAAGCACTTGGTATATTTCAAGTTGGGCTCCTGAAGATAAAGTACACTCAACCAGCTTTTGAACTCGATTTTTTTTTCCTAATTCTCTTTCAGTTTTTTAAGCCTTTTGCATTTCTCCTATTTCCTCTGCCCGTTGCCTTTTAGGCAGGACAAGAAAGGTGTGGATTCCACAATGTGTCATAGCTGTTGTTTTGCACTACTGAATTCCACAGCGCTGAAGAAACTGACTATTTTGTAAATAAGTATTTTGAAATATGGAGCAACATTTTGACTTTGAATTGCTATATGTTTCAGGTGTTGCTTGTCAGTTTATAGACAATATATATTATACTCTATCAGATGGACATACTGGTTTTCCAGATCCTCTTCCCTGCTTTGAACACGGTTTTGGAGAAAACCCTGTGCTCCAGAAGGGTGTGGAGACTCTCTTTAAAATAAACATGCACTTGCAATTTGTATTAAAAAATTTTTCTGGTTCAGGGTCTACAGAATAAGAAAAAAGAAAATTCTCCAGGAAGTCATCAAGTACTAAAGGTGTTAAAAAGACTTACTAGAGACAACTGGAAGCTGAAAAATGAAGTGTTTATTATGGGATGCTGTAGTCACAAATTTTCTTCTACCCTCTTTTTCTGTGAACAAAACTACAGCCAGGATTTTCCACCTGGCCTAAATTTCTAGGAAAAAAAAGGACAGAATTGATGCAAAGGTCTGTGAGGTGATACAGGCTAGATCTGGGAAGCTGTGACTAGGCAACATCTTGATGAGGTGAGACCTTCTGTGAGAATGCTTCACCCAGGTAACAGTTGAGCCGATTCAGGATGAATGTAAGTGATCCAGATGACCGACCTAGGGATTCAAACCTTTCCTGCGTTTGTAACATTCCCAGAGTAGGACAAAGAGTATGAAAGGGCAGATTCTTTTCCTGCAGGGAACAGTGAGATAAGGTGCCCTTAAACATTGTGTTTGTGCTCTGTTTTTAGGGTTTGGCATATTTAATTCTACACAGATGCTCTCTTGCTGCCTCACTGGAGGCTTGTTTTGCTAAACTTATTACAATAAGTCAAATTTCCAGTTATGCTGGAAAAAGTTACCACTTTATGTGCAGAATGGTGTTTGTTTATGGATTTACTTTGTGCCTGACCTAAAGGTGTTTGCATGAACAGATTATGAAAAGAGCCTTGTCCCAAACACTGGGAGGCATGCTTTCCTTAACACGTTTCCAGAACACCCCATTTTGCTTGCAGAAGTGTGTCATAACAAGGCCATAATTCTAATTCTATTTGAGAAGATGTAATCTGTAAGGACTCATTGTATGGAGGCTATGAATTTAAGCAATGGCTTATGTGTTTTCATAATGTGCTGATTAACGTGAACTAACATTTTCTATGAGTAATTGGCTGTATCTTAATCTTCTCAAGAACCTTTCACAGGTGTACAGGATGAAAATACCATATGAAATTTAGACAAGTGCTGTCTGACATCTGAATATACCTTAAGTAACTACAAGTAGAAATTAAACATCTACCTAAAGCACTAAACCCCTTTTGAATATAAAAATGAGTGCCAGTAGCAGCTGGAATTTGCATAGAACCTTTTAAATCTAACGCCACTTTTGATGCACTCAGAAACTGGCAACATATGGTGGCGGAGCACAGAATCAAGCTATATTTAGTCCTGCACGACAGGTGTAAAAACAAATGTTTAAATGGAAGAGGATGGGGTTTTTGTTGATACCATATCTAATGCGTGCTTTTCCAGAAGTGAAATGCTTGCAAATTTGTCTTTGGGCTAGTGAATATTTTCTTCCTTATAAGCAAAGAAATTCCGTGGTGATACACAGACCAATTTTTGCCTACAGGATTTAAATATGCTCTTGCTAAAGGTAGTTGAAAACTTCCACATTACCAAATGTACTAGATAACCTTTGTAATTACAACGGAAGAATGAAAATTGAAAAAAATCGTAACTTTTAAAAGTGATATGAAGTAGCATGGCTTAAATGTATAATTCTGTAGGCAAGTACTGTGGAAAATCCAAAAGGAGTAGGCATGGAATCATTTCTGTGCTTTCCTCTGGGTAAAAGCCTTCCTTGTAGCAGACTTGAGTGGAGTGTGCTTGTCCCTGCTAGACACTGGGCTTGGTGGGTTTAGTCTGACCATTATGCAGTTCCTTAATTAAGTGCTGGATCAAGGCACTAATAAGAATTCAGACTGCGGTTCTATCTATTAATGGAGAGAAAAAGGCATTCAGACATATGATACTGGCACTAGGGTGGGCAGTTCCAAGCACTCTGCAGCTGCAGAGCAGATTTGTAAATAACTGGTTTACATTTTGGTTTATAAGTCCACAAGGTGCACCTGATTCATGCATTGAAGAACATGCTTGCAACTATGACAGGATGAAATCATTATATCAACTATATGAAAGCTGCCATTTCACAGCAAAAGTCTGAAAGCTAAGCCCTTAAAAAATGCTTCTGCAGTGAAAGTTTGTGACTTGTGGCAAAAGGAGCTGTGAAACTGTCAGCAATCAAGGTCCTGTGTCAGCAGTGTACTGTGTTTTCCACTGTATATTAGCCATGGTGTGCAGTCTAGAATCTGGCATTTGTGGTTTATATCTTTTCAGGTAGTCCTGTGTATGGTTCTTCAACTGAGTGAGAAAACTCAGGTGGTCTGAAAAATAATATCACTTAATTTCAGTGGGACCTAGTAGCCATTTTCAATGTTCAGGATTTGGCACTCAAAAAAACCCAACACCTCCAAAATCCCAAACATGCAGTACAGAATATTAAGAAGTTTCTTATAGAAATTCCTTATGTTTGATGATCAGTGGAAAAGAGGGGCTGAAAATGTCTGCAGCTGCCACTAAAGCCACTACAGCTGGTTATCCTGACCTGCTGGGTGCTACAGGACTCATGGGCTCTTCCAGAGGCTACTACTCACTGTCTCAGGGTCTACCTTAGATTCCAACTCTCATAGAATCCAGATATTGTCAGCCTTTTCCAGTCACAAAGACTGAGTGAAGTAGGTCGAAAGTGACCTAGTTCACTTCTTGGGTTTCTTTACTAAGGCTGTATGGCAAGTGAAAAGCACTGAGCATGTTTTGCTGCTTAACCATCACCAGCACCATAATGTCAATTCTCCAGCAACTTGAATCAAATTTACACCTCTCCTTCATAAATGTTTATTCAGTTTCTTAGACAAGATTCTATGGATTATAGTTTTCATCGTGTGCCTTTTTAATTGGTTAATTTATTAATATGCAAAACATAAACACAAAAACTAGTCATCAGTTGCACCACATGTTCCGTACAAATATATATGTTTGAAAGCTATTTCTGGTATTTTCCAGGCTGCGTGTCTATCTCTACACAGTGCCATAAGTAGACTTTCACTTTGCCTTCGATGGACTGTGGACATCTTTCCTGAAAGTCTCTACTTCAATTGCACTGATAATTAGACTTTCAGTTTCTCATACCTTCATATCATTGTGTTAATGACCTTTGTCTACTGTCACTTGAGCATTCATCTGGTCAACAGGAATATTTTTATGTTTGGGATGTAAGCCGGCTGAAATAGGGACCTTTCATTGCATTTGTGTACAGTGCTTAACACAGTCCGCAATCTGGAGCTACAAGAACTTGTCTCTTGAAGTGTTTCAAAGCATCAGGATTTAACACTTCCAGTTTGTATCCAGTTGGCATTATCAATCTGTTTTGGTATGTGCCTCACTGCTATTTAAAGATCTGTAGTAATCAAGAAATTTCTATCATTAGAGAGCTGAGACTATAGTATTTAATTTCAAAATAGCAGCAAGAGCTCTCAGTTTAAACAGGTATCACTTAGAAATAAGAATACTGCTTCTGATTCCTTTTCTATATTATGGCCATCTACTGTGATTTGCAGTAAAAATATAAATCCTTTGTAAGCAAGGGAATCTTTAAGTTATTATACCTGCTTGTGTCATGTATTCACTGTAAGAACTAGAAGTTTAGAGTGACATACTGTCACCAGAAATAAATACTAGAAATGAATAATAAGCCTATTTTTTTCACAAAAAAGATCCAGTCCTGCTCTGCCACTAACACCTCACTGTTGTGAACTGGCGTTTATTTGCACATCACAGTGAAAATCAAGGTCTTTATGGCAATCAATTATTAATGTATGTCCTATAATTGAATTATATATAGATACCATTTTCTACTTGTCTCTTACTGCACATGGGAATAAAGTTGTATTTAATAATTCCAGCATCAATTTTTGCAAAATACATGCCCTGAAAAAAGAGAGAAAAGCAGAGAAAATGCACTATAGCAATGGATTACAGCATTTAATGACCATCTGGATTACTAAAGCAACTTATAAACCTGATGGTATTCAGGACATTGGAATGAACTTTGTAGTGAGGCAGTATTTTTAAGGAAAGATACCTCTACTGGTCCAACCGCAGTATCATAAAGAAAGGAGAGCATTCACGTGCATATCTTTATTTCCCACAAGGACTTTCAACATCACCTTCTGTTTCAAAGTGTTATTTCTCAAAAGAGTTGAATCTTTTCCAGCATTTTGTCAACATATTCCAGAAAACAAATGATCTTCCTCCTTGTACAACCCTGTATTTGTCAGAAAATCAAATCCTACTACTAACTTCCAATGTATACTTGGATTTAATTTGGGTCAGCTTGTATCACAAGAATATAGAAAATATCCTATAACCATTCAGAATTATTTTGATATTACCTCCAAAAGTAATACAAAAGAATTTCCATGCCAAGAGCTTTGCATAATATATTTGTATTCTCTCATATTTAAATTTAAACAAATTTCTGAATCAAACGCTGTACTGGGTTTACTCGGTGAGGTGTTGGCAGCAAGGAAGCTGCAGGGTGTCCTCTATGAGGAGCAGCCAGGGATGCCCTGTGGTGGACACCACCAGTTTCAGCCATCTCCTGCGGACCTGGCACAGCTGAGCCTCTCAGCCACAAGTGGGGAGCCTCTAGATAAACATGTTTAAGAAAGAGGAGAAAATAACAGAACAGACTGAGGGTTGACGAGAGAGTGAGAAACAGACTGCAGGGCCAGTGAAGGAGAAAGGAAAGAGCTGCTGTAGGTGCTGGGACAGGTATTTCCTTGCAGCCCATGGAGGACTCCACACCAGGGTAGGTGGATATTCCCTGCAGGAACTGTGGCCTGTGGAAGACCCATGCTGGATCAGGGGAAAAATGTGAACAGGAAGAAATGGCAAAGAGGAACCATAATGGACTGACTGCAATCCCCCATTGCTCCCCCTGCCCCCATACTACTCAGGGTTGGGAGAAAGTAAGAAGAGGTGGGAAATGAAGGAGTGAAGTTGAACCTGAAAAAAAGTGGGGGAAGCTGTTGTTTCAAATTTTGATTTTGTTTCTCACTACCTAAATCTATTTTAATGGGCACTAAACAAAAGTAATTTTTCCCAAGATATGTCTGTTTTGCTCATGATGATAACTGGTAAGCAATCTGTCTTTATCCTAGCCCATGAGTATTTCTTATTCTTTCCCCTTATCCTCCTGAAGAGAGAGAGTGTCAGAGCATCTGGGTGGGAGTTTGGTCCTTGGCCAAGGGTAACTCATTACAAACACATTTATTTTCCTTAAAACAAATGCATCATAATTCAATTTTCCATAAACTAGAATCCAAATGTACATATACTTCCTAATTTTCTCTATTTCTATATTTTTGCCTTTTAGTAAGAGAAAGACATCACAAAGTACTTTTTTACTGTATTTTATCTTTTCTTCTAGATTGGAAGCTCAGAAATTGCTGAGCAAACATGTCTTCACATTCAGTGATCCAGTTCTTAAAATATTTTCATCCTAGTCCTATTTTTCCATTTATTACACTGCAGAGTTCAGTTTCTGTGTATAAAGAGAATATTTGATCTACTTGTTTCTTTTTGTGATCTATCATTATTTTATTAGCACTCTATCATTCAAAGAATCATATTGGGAACAACACAAAAAAAAGGTCAAAATGTGTTCTGAGCACTGCAAGTAGCTTGCAAGAGCACACAGCTATTTCCTGAAGTGCATTTAGCCATTATCAGTCTGCCCTCTGCACACCCTTATGGTCATTGGAAGAGGATACCTTCCTTGCTTCTTAATTGCTGAAAGCCCTTTAAAAGACTTTATCATTCCACATTTTTCATTATTATAACTGCTACTAAATGTGATAACTTAAAATAAATATGTGGCTCCTCAGTAGCTCTTCTGAATAGGAGAGGAGTCTGATCCACTGCCCTGTGAAGGCAATGCCCGTTGCCTCCAGCGAGCTGTGGAGGCGGCACATCGTGCATTGCTCTCTAAAATCCTGCTTGGCTGCTTTCCCAGATCACCCTCCATTCAGATCTGAGTTCTGAATGGTTTTCAATTAATGTAACAAGACTAATTAACTGTATAAGAGTAGGGATTTTCTTAGCATTACTGACTGCTTCTATTTAATACTACCTTGGTAATTTAGGGCTTCTCAATCCAAAAGAAAAGTACACAAAGCTGGTGAGTTACTGGGAGTGAAAATAGGGAACACAAATTTATTTCTTTGTCTCTGGACCTGCACTAATTACAAAGTTACTAGAAACAAGTAATCTAATCAGAAAAAGACACCTTTCTGACTGATTCTCCAACAACTTTACTGAACAGCCTCTGTGGAAATCAGTATCACATGGCATTGCTGTTTTGGTTTCATAGATGAAGGTCTTCCCTGTGCTGGTACCTAGCACTTGAAAATAAGAACTGCTAAAAATCGCCATCATGCAAAAAGAAATATTATCTATCCCCTGTGCTCTTCTTCATGATAATGTAATATTTTTGTGATCAAGTTTGAATACCAGACAGTGTTAATGAAAAGTTCCCCGTATCATTTTGCCTAAACTATGGTTTGGGGTAGCATCCCAAATGCTGAGAGATCATTCAAACATCCTTTATTCAAGATCCTTACCTTGAGATTGTCACCAGGTGTGCCAGTTAGGGTGTCTTTTTGGTGTGAAGGGAACATCACGTGCTCCAAGAAAGTGGAGTGCGTCCTGGATTATATAAGCTAATAAACACCATCAGATGGTAACAAGTTCTGATGACCACAACAATCTGACACTTGAATCATGTACCTGAACCTGAAAATATAGTCACTGATTTGCTTTGAGATCCTTTGAGACAACTGATGGCGGGTTTTATGGAAACATATTTTAAGAAAGAAGTTGGAAGTATAATCTTATCTGTATAAGAAAGGTATTTTAGTACTGGGTACTTTATATATGATTCTGTGGCTCTGATGAGTACAATAAATGGTATTGTAATAAATATGCTATCCAATTCATTCCTTACTATCATATGTATACATGTTTCTGGGCTAGAAATGACGTTTTTATTATGAGAGCTAGATTCTAATTGGTGAATACAATTCCAGTGATTTTTTTTTCTATTAAATAATGCTCTTTTTCATTTGTTTATTTGTTTGTGTTTTCATATGAAACCTAAAAGTCAGTGGTAAATGAAGGAATGAGAAGGTGAAAGAAAAGAGTAACACTTGCTTGTGTCATCTTATAGAACATAAACATCAAGATCCAGAAGAAAACAATTTTACTAAGAAAATAATTTATTAATATGCAATGATGTATGTTTTTGAAAAATATTAGCGTTAGCTGTAGCATTGCTGTGTTATAATCTATTTTATGTTAAAAGTGTTCTACTTAATACATGAGTGTTTTCAGTTTTCAAACTAAGAATGATGCCCAAATTCTAAGTAGCCGGTAGAGTTCAGACTGTTTAAGTGTGAGGAGGGAAATTCTCCCAGGAGTCTGGACACATACAAAATACGGTCCTTACTGGAGATTTTTTTTTTTTTTTTTCCAGTTGAGCTGAATCTTGAATTTTGTTGTCAGCAACTAATAAGTGAACTGTGGTAATGGTATTCTCAATTATTTCTTTGTGATTCTGCAGTCTCATCTTTACACTTTTCTACTTTTGAAAAGCAGCATTAGAAGTCACTAGGGAGTCACTTTTGCCTCTTAGAGGAAAGAGATATCTTTGACTATAATATAAGCCAGGCCTATTCAGTATCCAATATGAAGTTCAATTAAATAGGAACATTCCCACCGATTTTACTGAGGTTTGAGGCAGACTCTTAAGTGGTGCACTGTGATCTGTATGTTTTTAGTGGTATTTATCTGAAGGAAAAGGTCCTGAGTGTTTTCTGATGTGGACTTTCGTCTCAGTAAAACAGATGGAAAACATTACTGTTCTGATACTCCTCTCTGTGCTGAAGTAAATATTCTACAAGTTTCAAGGCAATCAAACATCAAACAAAGGAAGGATCAGAGAACAGTTTAAGGACAAGAAACTAGCCAATGGAGACATAACTACTGAAGGGCAAAGCTCCTACTGATAAGTAACGGAAACCCAATCAATAAATCACCTCTGAAATGTAATAAAGAGCTTATTAGGAGCCACCTACTGAAACTGTTTACCTGATTAAAGATGTATATGTAATGTGTTGTACATAGAATGAGGCCATTACTAATGCTCCATTTATGTACAGTATGCAAAAACTTCAATTTCTTTTCAAACCATTTCTGAGGGGAAGATCAAGAAGCAAACCATTCCTATGTAATTATTTTTCATTTTTGTTTTAGAAAATCAGTTAGACAAAAATCAATAAATGTATTTTGCAATCTGTTACTGTAAGTTAAAAAACATGGGCACAGGAGCCAAAAATTAGAAAAGTGATGTCAGCAACTTTGCCATTACTGCCTTCAAAAACACAGCAAGCCATCAACAGTACAGGGGAATGACAGCTTAGGGACCAGAATGAGAAATCTGAACTAAAAAAACAATAAATGTCTGCATTGTTGTCTTTCTAACAGCAGTTCATCCTTCATTTCACCCTCAAGTTGTCTATGCACTTGTTTTCCATCTTTCTTCCATTTGTCTGTGACAAGAGCTGTACCTTTTGTCATATAAAAATGAAATATATGATTGTGACAGCATTTCCATTATACTGAGACAAAGTTACTAGAAAACACATAATTCTTACTGGCCTTGTTTTTGTTTGCTAATATTACACCTCAAGTGGGTAACCATTTTCTTTTTAACTGCCACACAACAAAACTCTAGAAGGGAAGCATCCTTATAAGTCAGAATTTGTAACTCCAAATTCCCATCCCAAGGATAGTAACTATGCTTCTCTTCTGTTCAAATTTAAGATTTACTCTGGAGACCCTAAATGGTTCTGACTTGAGAACAAACTTGTCCATTTTTTCACATCATGACTGAAATTATGTCTAGACATAGTTATTGCAATTGACTTCCAGTGAAGATTTTTGTTTGGTTGGTTGGTTTTTTGTTTGTTCATTGAGGAGAAAATTTAGGGTTTTTTCACTCAAAGTTTGTGAGGTTTATATTCCATTTAGACCCCCTCACACCCTTTCCTACTGACACAAACACATGAATGCTCTCGAAGGGGTTACTAAGGAAACCAGAAACTATGGTAACCTAGACCAGAAGCACTCTTATTTGTCCAAGGAGAGGGAAAGAAAAATTCAGGCAATGCACACTGAAGCTACACTGAAGGTCCTGATCTTTCCTTTTTCCTTCAGCTGCAGCAGACCTTCTGTTTCTCACATTCGCCTTCCAGCAAAGCTATCAGACTAGAATTTTGACTTAGATAGAAGAAGAGAAAAACACTGCAGTAATGTAGATGAACATAAATGAAGTTAAATGGATTTGGGCAGTATTGCTGCAGCAAACTGGTAAATGTATTTCATTTTTCCTTTTACCTTTATGTCATAACCCCCTTTCACTTCAATTATTCCTCTAGCATTAACAGAGCAGCTTGGTCAGCAATGCATTGCATCTCCTGCCTTTGCTCTGAGCAGTAAGGTGTTGTACTAGCAACACTCTTTTGCTGAAACTCTTGTCAAAGCTGTCACCATGCACATGCTTATACTCACTTTTAGTTCTGCTGTCATAAATAGTCTCACTGAGTAAAAGCTATCAAGAGCTAGCAAAAGCTCTATCATTGCTAAGTAATGGTGCTTCATTAGAAGTGAAGTGAGCTCAGAAGCTCATTAAACTGGTCAGGAGATAATTCACTGGTGTCTTGTAGAAACAATCCTTTTACCACTGAACTCAGCAACAAAACATTCTCTGATTTCAGGGAACCCAACAAAATTTAGGAATTGATAATGAAAAAATTACAGATGTCACAATAAAGGAAGAATTTAATCTGGACCATGTTCATTCCTTGAAAGCTTTGTGGAAAATATGAGCTGTTTATGCTGCAGGAAAAGCTCATTAATTTAGAAACAGGGAAATACAAGTTGCCTATGGCTGAATAAATTTGTATATCTTTTTTAATGGTCTGATTCAGCAAGCTGGAGTGGAATACTGAACAGCACCAATGTAAACAGATTTACTGAAATTAGTGAGATTTATCCCATGAGGTCACTTGAATCAGGGTTATAGAACTGGACCTTGTGTTAGCAAAAATTGTAAGTTGTATCAGAAAAAAACAACACAGTTACAATGTTCTACATAATGCTTAATGTACTGGTGTAAGAAATTGCTATAATCGAGTATTTTTCTAAGTGAAGCATCCAGGGGAGAATGTGGCTTGCTTATTTAAGCAAGTAGATTTTTAAAAGTTCATGCTCTGTAAGCATGGTTTCTGGAAAATTAAGAAATTGGAAAAAGAAAGTCTATGTATACCATACATCACTGAATTAGGAAAGAACAGGAAACAGACTAGTTATATTATTGATATATTTTTATTACTGAGTAGATGTGGTTATCCATTGCAAACTGACTAGCATGGAACCCAAAATGGTTGTTTCTGAAAGAAACATTCTGAGCAGAACTGTGGCATTTTGTGCACGTAAGCTAGAGAGACAAGAGGTGATGTGAAATCCCTCCCATTTAGCATATCTACTTCAGAGGTAGCCAGGATTTTGTTGCTATGAGAGAGGGAGGAAGCTGACCCGTGCTGATTGGTACACAGAGCTTTTTAGTCACACAAGAAAATACACAAGAGCTAGGAAAAAAATGTCCGATACTAACAGATTAAAGGAGTTAATTAAATGGGGTAGTCACATTATAAAATGACACAAAGTCCTCTTTGCTATCTGCATGAATTATGACCTGAGGCTGGTGGTAGATATTTTGTTAGACCAGCAAAAATTTACAAAGTAAACAATGGTTCACAGGACATGAAATGTGTGAATTAGGTATTAAAAACATACCTAAAGTATTACTACTATCATTTGCTAATTAATATTTTAATGGGAAGGTTGACTGTATCGTATGGAGAACTATTTTCCATAATAACAATTTACATGAATGTTATTCTTCCTTTGACTGGAGAAAAAAATCCAAACAATCAAACAAAACCTAATGCATATATCGACTACAACAAATGATTCTATGCTAGGTGATTTGTACTACATACGATATGCTAATATGGACCATTTGAAACAAGTGTCACACCCTGTGTGCACTTGTAGGTGAAAACTTGTTTATGCAATAGTGAGGCACAGATTACAAAGGAGATTTTGCTCAGTTTTTGTGCTGGAAACAGTGCAGAAACTCCACAAAGTCCTCTTCCTTGGAGAGCTTGAGGGTCTTGATGGAAGCAATGCTGAAGACAGAGTAGAAAGTGGAGAAAGCAAATGAAAAGCAGAAACATTATTCTCCTCCAGAATCCAGAGGTACCGAAGCAGGAGGAAGGTCTCACCTGAGAGGTCCAGAGAGGAAGGAAACATGCTTTGCTACTCAGTAAATCGTTAGAGGGAGAGATGTGAGGAATGCAGGCTTGAAGTGGTGAAAGTGCTCTGTCCCTGTGTGCTCACAAACCTGCAGACAGAGCTGTAGAAAAGTGGTTAATAGTCCGCTTGATGGATTGTCGGACTTGGCTTACTTATCTGTCCTCTTCCCTCTAAGTGGAAAGGAAGAAAAAAGATACAGAAAATAATGTGTTTCCTTCTATCTTCCTTCTTTATTGAACCCTTCTACTGTTAAACTGTGTGTCTCCTGTAGCAGCCTGGTAGGATCTGAAAGTTCAACTTAAGTTTTGTTACCTGTTATGACCAAAGTTAGCCATACCATCTGGTTCAGTCTTGCTCAAGAGTTTATGGTATTGTGCTTTTGCTCTCTCCTACATGGTAGCCGTATTTTCTCAAGGTTAATTGTTAAAAGTAGCTCATCTAAAAAAACAGGCAGCATAACTTACTGCTGGAGTCTTGCTTTTGTTGCCTTGTGCCTTTGAACTTTCAGGAGCATTGAAGAATGATTGGTTATAGGGGCATATAATATCCTTGAAAAGAAAGGCAATGCTGTCTTTTGCTTTAATTCAGCCTATTAGTATGGTACCACTACATTTTCATAACAAGTTGGGGTCCATAAACAGTTATCAGTCCATACCAAAAAATAAATTCATTACTTGATTCCTTGTTTTGGCTGTATCAGTCCCATTTGATGTCTGACTGATTTATCTCAATATTTTAAACAAGGGCTATTCCCTGACTCATTGCCATAATTTAGTGGCCCACTGCAGTTTTTCGCAGAATCACACAGCATGGAAGGGGTTGGAAGGGCTGTCTAGAGATCATCTAGTTCAAACCCCTGCTGAAGCAGGTTCACCTAGAGCAGGTTGCACAGGACGATATCCAGGTGGATTTTGAATTTCTCCAGAGAAGGAGACTCTACAACCTCTCTGGGCAGCCTGTTCCACTGTTCTGCCACATTTAAAGTAAAGAATTTTTTCCTTATGTTCAGATAGACTTCCCGTGTTCCAGTTTGTGCCTATTTCCCCTTGCCCTATCACTGGGCACCACTGAAAAGAGTCTGGCCCCATCCTCTTGACACCCACTGTTTAAATATTTAGAAGCATTGATCTGATCCCCCTCTCAGCCTTCTATTCTCCAGCCTAAACAGCCCCAGATCTCACAGCCCTTCCTCATAAGATAAATGCTACAGTCCCCTAATCTTTGGGTCTGGGATTCCTGAGGGCTGGCCTTAACAGTAAAGGCTGAAGCAAAGAAGTCATTCATCAACTCTGCCTTCTCTGTATCCTCCATCACAAGGGCACTCACTTCATTCAGCAACAGGCCCACATATTCCCCAGTCTTCCTCTTATTAATGATTTTCTTGAAGTCCTTCTTGTTGTCCTTGACATCCCTGGGCAGATTTAATTCCAAATGGGCCTTAGCCTTCCTTGTGGCATCTTGGCATACTCTGGCAATGTTCCTATATTCCTCCCAAGTAGCCAGTTCCTTTTTTCACACTCTGTGAACTTCTTTTTTCCATTTGAATTTTTCCAGCAGCTCCTTGCTCATCCATGCAGGTATTCTGCCTCCATTGATTGATTTCTTCTCAATAAGGATGCACTGCTCTTGAGCTTGGAGGAAGTGGTGCTTGAAAATTAACCAGCTTTCTTGTGCTGCCCTCCCTTCTGGAGCCCTAATCCATGGGAGTCCTCCAAGTAGGTCTTTGAAGGAGGCAAAATTAGCTCTCCTGAATTCCAGGGTTGTAATCCTACTTAATGCTCTGCTTCTTCCACATAGGTTTCTGAACCCTGTCATCTCATGGTTGCTGCAGCCAAGGCTGCCCACAAACTTTATACCTCCAATCAGACCTTCTTTGATTGTTAGTACATGGTCCAGCAGCACCACCTCTCCTTGTTGGCTCCTCCACCACCTTTGTCAAAAAGTTATCATCAATGCACTGCTGCAACCTCCTGGACTGTTGTGTGTCTAGCTGTGCAGCCTTTCCAGCAAGTATCAGGGTGATTGAAATTCCCCATGAGAACCAGGGCATGTGATTGTGAGACTACTTTCAACTGTCTGTAGACGGCCTCATCAATGTCCTCTACCTGATCAGGTGGCCTGTCATGAACACTCACAACAGTGTCATCCATATTAGCCTGCCCCTTAATTCTTACCCATAAGATCTTGACTCATTCTTCATCCTGCCCCAGGCAGAGCTTGATACATTCCAGTTGCTCTCACATGAAGAGCAAGTCCACCACCTCACCTTGCTGGTCTGTCTTTCCTAAAAAGTATGTAGCTGTCCATGACAGCATTCTAGTCATGCACGCTATCCCACCATGTCTCTGTAGCTGCAATTCATGTAGTATTGTATTTATCAAAACTCATTGCCCTGTGACTGCACCCAGATCTCTAGGGTGCAAGAAGGTTTCCCTGGATGGCTGCAGGAGGATCCACTATAGCCATACACACCTTTGAGGTGTTCGATACAAAAATTTCATCTTCTAAATTTAACCATTTGTTTTTCCAAATGAAACTCTGCACAAAAATATGGGGAAGGGGGAAGAAGATAAAAACTGATGTTGACAATGTGTACACCTTTTTCACTTCTAGAATATGGAAAATCCAGTCTTTTTCCTGGGGAACAATAAGAAAACTTAAGGCCCCAAACAGTTTATGACTGTTAAGGGAACTTTTGTTACCCATTGGTATTCATGTGTCCAGACATATTTCTAATTTTAGATTCCCTGTTTCTTCTGGCTACAACTACAGAAGGTGATGAGTCTACCAGTTAGTCAAGTGTGGGTAACTCCAGTTTTTGGACCATCTAAAATTTTCACCTATGTTAGGGAGATGAATCCTTCTCCTGTTCTATCTAAACACCTAGTGTGACTAGGGCTGTTACATTACATTCCCCTATAATCCAAAGATTTCTGACAGCCAAAATCATTCCAAATGTCAGGAAACTAAACAGTGGCATATGTGTTGCTCTGGATGATCTGTTGCAAGCAGTAGCACAAGGTCATGCTTCCCAAATCTAGTGATGGAGATAGGATCATGTGAACTGAATACTTCAATCAGAGATGCTAAGAAAGTGGACTTGTGGCAAAGAAAGCAAAGAGGGCAGATTGACCTTCTCTGTTGTTGACCAAAAGATTGTAAGTCTTAAAAAACCCCTCTGCCTCTGAATGCATCTTTCAGTTGTGTGTTGCAGAGGAAAAGAAGGGAAATCTTCCTAATGTAATTAAGGGACTGACTGAATTCCTGAAGAGTAAGTTTTGATAAATACAATACTACATGAATGGCAGACCAGCATTACTGTTCTCTGGTTCTTTTTAAAATTGGCAGGTGGGATTTACCAGGGGCTAAAGTGACCCCAGGCCCTCATTCACATCACTTTCCCTCCCAACTGTTCCTATCACAGGCCCAGGCACGCTGTTTTGGCTTTTTTTTTTCTATCTGCTGGGACACTGCCTTTGAGCAGCAACATGCCTGCTGCTGCTTACTGCTTCCTTGCTAGTAAGAGCTCCTGAAGCATGTGAGAAGCTGGAGCACAACATCACAAGAAAGGCATCTGTATCACTCCCATGAGCAATTTGCACCCACAAGACATCACTGGCAATGTGAGCTATTATACAGCTAGTCATGGGAGCCCTTCTGTGATGCAGGGTGTCATTGCTGGCCAGGAATCCCTAATTCACCCTTGAGATTGTCCATGTCTGACATTGGAATTACACCAAGAGTCCTCCAGTCCTCCAGAACAGCCTTATACTATTTCAGTGAGCTCTCCAGCCAGTTACTGTCTTGAATATAATATACTCAGCTTTAACTGAAATAATTAATTTTAGTAAATGCTCCTTCACATATTTCTCTGTCAACAGATGGTAAACTTTTACTGCATCCTTAACATCATATGGGATGTAACATCTCCTTCTGCTTCATTACAAATACAGAATAGAAATAAATAGTGGATAGTTCTGTCAAATATACATCACTACTTGTGACTTCAATACCTGGACTTAGCAACAAATGTAGTAATGGACTTTGGTTTATTTTAGGTGTTTTGGCCACAATCAACTCTGGATTATGACGGGGAAAAGAGACTAGGAAGCTCTAGGCTGGTGAAAAAATCTGAGTGTAATGTATATTATGAATCTGACTGAAATACAAAATGTTTTTGTAGTTATTTAGAACTTACACTGGGCTCAGTAAAGCTTATTTAGCTCCGAAGCTCATCACTGTCTTTTTCAGGTACATGTTGCCTTTGTGCCAGCTGTCTTTTGATCATATCCCTGAGTAATGGGTGGTGGGCTTAAGCCTGTTTACATTCTGCTATTCACATGCTGCTGGGCCCATCTAAGAAGCAATTCTGGAATTAGGGTGCTGACAAGTGCAATCCTGAGGCATTGAGATGATTCTCCGGGAGGAAAATTAAGGCTGCTGAGTTTACAACCTCAGCCTTTGTAACACACAAAGTAACTGGTTTGGGGCAAGAGTTCTCCTGGGATTAATGTATCTCTGTTTTGTTGTTTCTGACATTGAGACAGAAAGCTCTGTCAGATCTAGAATGTTCTACATCCATAACAATAATAATTTGCAATCTTGCTAGGTGACAGTTGACTGTGTGTTTAAATAGGTAGTTCCATAATCAGTGGGACTAATGAAGTGGGGTTTGATCTGAGTTTGTATCTTGTAGTTAACTGACATTTTAGCTATATATATTATACTAAACCACAGCATGACTGATCCTATCCTCCTTTGACATCAAATAGCATAATAGAATGTGTATTATCATGTTTAAATGCTTAAAAGTACAGAAGTTTAAATTTTTTGGCTGAAGTCAGTCTTTTTTCAGTTGACCTTATCCTTTAATATACTTACAAGGATCAGTAATCAAAAGCTGATGAAATGTCCAGTTAATATGACAACAAGCCCAATTTTTCTTATTACCCAGGTTCTCGTAACACTAGAGTTTGGAATGGGAACATTTAAAAGGGTTTGCAGGGGGAGGAAAGCTTAGATTTTGTTTACGTGATTGCCTGGGGTGAGAGGAGAAGGCATGTCATTTATTTATAAGTCTAAAAAACTAATTGAAATAAAATGTGAGTATGCAAGAGCAGAGAAGCATTATAACCAGATCATAGAGTTTAATAGTGTGTTGTATTTGCCAAAGACATGCTGTTACAATGAGATTTAATTAATAGTTGAAATCAGGCAGGTGAAAACAAGTACATGTGGAGCCTTCATCATACCTTATATCAGGGCATTCAGTTTTTAATAAGCAAGTATGAAGAAAACTGTGCACAATATCTGCTTTTATTAAAAAGAAATAAAGGTTCTGGTCTTCCATGAGATTATTATTTTTGGTAGAGGCCAAAAGGTGAAGAAAGAATAAAAACTGTACTCTCCTGCAAATGAACAAACTCTTACCTCAGTATGAACTCTCAGTGAGGTTTCTCAAAAACACGAAGGAGAAATAAAGGTGTAATGAACCTTGTTACATTCTATTTTTGTACAAGATCTGTTAATAAAGTAACTGATTCTCCTGTAGCTGCTTCACATCAGTTTTACAGACAATGAATTCAATTTTTTTCCTTGTTTTCCTTTGCCTAAAAAGCAACATAGTTCTTGTGAGTTGCTATTCTGTACAAGATTTGTAACTTAAGTTATATTCAATGACAAATAGCCATTAGCTAGATGCAAACTCTGATAAAACTGCCTCAACTGTACTAAAATTATATTTAAATGTATTTAAACATATGGTACCACTGCCTCCACCCCTCAGATATGATGAAGGGGCATTGCTCAATTAAAAGTATATTTACCCCTTTTTTGAGTACAGATACTTCTCCCCTTAAAATTCCCTTCAATACTCCATAAAAGTAAGTTCTCCCTCCCTTAGGAAACCAGAATAATTAAAGTTGAGGTGAAAACTTGACAAAGGCAATGCTATTGAGAAGGATGTGGGTCAATGCATGGAATGATGTGTGATTTCCAGTCCATCAACGTTATGAGTTTTCATATTCCCTTAGGAAACAACATGCAGTATTTATAAGCCCTTGTCAAATTTGAGAGTCCTGAAGTGAACAGTTAAATACTGATTGCTTACAGTTTTCAATCTAATATTCTAAAAAATAAACACTGAAGACCATATCTGGACACTTGAAAAAATAAAACCCCTCTGTTATGCTATGTAGATTGTATTGCTTTTACTTAGCTAATTTTACATTATTTATTCTGGTGCCTAACTTTAGGCATCCATGTCTGAATACTGTGGTGTGATAACAGTTTTCAGTAAACAAACACTTTCGATAGTGTCTACTGAGTTTAGCACACAACCCTTTCTCTCTACTTTCCACTTGAATTACTAGTTGAATTTCATTATACATGAATTCACCATAAAGCAACAATATTTTGAACTTCATTATAATTGATAAATTTAACTGGGCTGGAAATATAATAAATTTGGCTCCTTTAGAAAGAATTATTTGAAAGTGGGTGTTCTGATTAAATCTAGAGAATTATCAGAAAAATCTTCAAAGCCATGATTCCATATCAGGAGACTAATTTCCTTAAAAGATCACCCTAATTCAGTGATGCAATGAAGATAACAGAAATAGAAGAAACAGTCTATGAAACTGAAGAAAAGCGAAAGAGAGACAAAGCTTCAATCTAGAGCATAGAAAATAAATAAAATAGGAATTGCAAAAAAGTCATGGCTGCTAGTAAAAAGGACACTGGAAATTTTTTTTTAATTACATTGGGAACAAAGAAGATCCTACTAATGGGATAGGCCATTATGAAATTGGGCATGGCTGAGGTGAAGATAATTATTCAGGAAATGTTCAACAACTCTTCCCTTTCCCTGTTTGCAAAGCTTGATGTACAGGAGTTACATAAGAACAAGGAAGAACTTGCTAACCTGCTCACGGAAGTAGAGCTGATACTACTGCTGACGTCAGTAACTGAAGTCTAGAGTTTGAAAAAAGCTGTCTAAGATATCTAGTCAGCTAATGTTAATTTTAATAAACAGTTGAATACCGGGGAAGTTCCACTTAATGAACCCCATTTGTGCCAGTAATTCAACAGGGCAAAAGAGATAGCTGTGTAAAAATATTCTAGCTATCCTGAAATCCAAACCAAGTGAAAGAATGTGAAAAGTGTTATCTGATAAAACCATTCCATAGCAAATACATTAAAGTAGTCTAGATAAAGGAAATCTGGCAGATATCACGTCTGGAAAATTAATTGTTTTATCAAAGTGAACCATCGGGTTAGTCTGGAAGGATGTACCTTTAGTTTCATTTC
>JAAGNO010004873.1:0-23757 GCA_033439905.1 Ceryle rudis | reverse complement strand
AGCTACTTAGTTTGATTCTCTCTTCATTTTTTTATTGCATTGATTATTACAAAAAACTTTATTTTATATCTTTTATGCACAAAGTTTTTTGTAATAACTACAGTCAATAATATTCCGGTGAAAAAATATATTTATAGCACAGGAGAAAACGAGTTGATAATTGGATTAAGGATTAGATATATCACAGATTTCAAATGCTTGCCAATGGTGAATCATCATCAACTAGTGAGGTACTACTCAGACTGATACTAGGATAAATGTTTTTCCAACATTTCAGCAATGATAAAAGGGTGTAAATATGAAATCAGTGATGACAAAATGTGTGGATGGAGATGTAAATATCACTGAAGATTTGGCAGTCATTTAGAGGAATCTGGATTGCTTGATTGGCTGCACCTATTCAAGGAATAGTTGAGGAATACTGCATGTAAAAGAGTTCAACAGTGAACTGAGACTTTACATAAGACTTTAGGAGACTTCTTCTTTTAGGAGAGGTCTTTTTAGGATACTTTTTCTTTTTTCTCTAGCAGTGGTCAGCACATGCAACTATTCCACTAGTCCTTTTGATTCCCAGAATAATGAGTCTCTTCTGAGCTCTTCTTCCCAATGAACAAAGTGAAAGCTTGGGCTCCATTATCTACATTCTATGTTCTGATGAGAAAAATACCCACCTTGAAAGTCACCTTGAACTCTCCCTCAGTTGTTTTAGTCCTTTTTTTTGTTCAGTAACCATGGTCAGTCATTCAAAGATATACTAATGGATACTTTCCCCTGAAGTACTACTGCAAATTCCATCTTTTTCAGTTTCTTTACCATCAGATTAAGTTCACATTGTTTGTTTACCTGGGCAGTATTTTTATAACCCTGAGTGCTATCAATAAATGTTTTAAAACATTAAGCTTTTCTGAAACTAATGTAGCTGGTTTGGCACCATACCACCAATGCACTAATTGAAAACTAACACATCTTTTACAAGAAGGCTCTTAGTATTATCATCTGCTGCTGCAGTTCTGTGCCTTCTGCCTATGAAGTGATTTTTGAGCTAAAGAGCTTTCTTCTCTTTGCTTTTACTGCCTTACATCTTCTTTCAAATATTAATTCATAATTTCATTTGTATTGTTTGGCCCAGTGGCTTCAGTGCAGCTCTTGACGACTCATTTGAAGTATGTCTATTTGTTTGTTTGCTTCCAGGTTAATTTCTTGTAGTATTTTTTGTTCTCTGTAACATCACAATGTTATCTAGCTTGCTAAAAACCCTTACTTCGATTTGGGTGCCTTTGCTTAGCAAGTTCTAATTGCTATTTTAGAGTGAATTTCACTACTCAGACATTACATCCCAGATCTCAATTATGACTTTTTACTTTATCAGAAACTCAAACTCCAACAGTTCCAATATTATCTTTTCAGTTTTATATCAGTCAAAAAAACAAACCAAACCAAACCAAAACCAAATGTTTTCTTGTTCTTTGAACTGTTACATAAAATAGATAAATTGTGTTTTATTTTTTTGTATGTGATAATGCAGAACTCACATTTCAAAATCACAACTTTATAGCTATTCTCCTCTCTGAATTAACTGAAATTTGTTAAAACCAAGTACATTAGAATAATTGCTTAGCAAATTACAGCTGTTCCTGATTCTTCCTTTTAGCTGGTAACTGTCTAGTATTATGGGAAGTTTTACAAAATACACCATGCTAGTTTAAGACATGCTCAGAAAGTAATTGAGGTTATTGGCTTAGAATTCTGTAGAAGAAAATGTGATCTATGCCAAGCTCCATTTTTCAAAATGTTGAATGTTAGAAGCAAATTAATATGGTTCTCATCTTCAGAGAGACAAGCTCTTTATCAGGTTACAGCAAAAGATATTTGCATGGATTTATAATAAACACAGAATCTCAACTTTAATTGAAAAGCAATCTGTGTGCCTGAAAACATCTTTTTGTTTGTTTGTTTGGGGTTTTTTTTCCAACTACATGGGTAGATGCATTAGCAGATACACCCTTGATTCATTTAGTCAGCATCCTCCATATTGGCTTTCTATAACATTTCCAAGTTTGAAGTTACTTTGGCAGGTGCTGACAGTGATACATTGTGTATGTCCTGAGAGACAAATGGATGCTCCAAGGTAGGGTAAGGTAGGATAGGATATTGTCGGGCTTCTGACAACTTCCCCTCTTGCTGCAAGGTATGCTTAGCTGGAGGAGGGAAGGTCAGTGAGGGTTTGGGTCTCTAAGGGATTCCGCACATGGGTCTATGGTCTTGATAATTTCCAGCGAGGGAGGGAAAAAACCAAGAGGGACACAGTAGGGTGGCTCTTAGCTTCTGCATTTTTTAAGATGACTGAAAAATAAGACATTGCTCTCATGCAGATTATATAAAGCCACTGTTCAGTGTCTGGAGGTTCAGTGCAGAAAAACTTGTGAGTTCCACCTTGAAATATTGCCAGATTTGGCTCTGAGTTCACAATAATTGAGATACTGCCTTAGGCTCATCTGGGAATGCAAACTGTCTGTCAGATTATTTAGTTATTGGCCTTTATCACTTCAGTGAGCCCTTATGTGGATGGTGTTCCAAATTCTATGAGGTGGACTTAAAAAATGGAAAGAATCCATGAATATCATTAAAAAGATATTCTGTCCTGCATAAATCTGATGCAGGTCCTGCAGCTCAGTGAAGAATCTGTGGAGAAACTTCAAAGATTTTATACTGTGGACATTGATCAATAGATTAAAAAAAAAAAAGTATCTGTAGAACTCTATGAATGAAGGATATTGCTTCATGTTCCTGTATGATCAGGGGATGGAAAAGTTAGAAAGCATTCATTTATCCTCTGTGATTTATGAAATAAGAATTTTCTAACAAATCAGATTCGTAAGCAGGACATAAAGTAGTTTTTCAGCTCCAAACAATAAGCCTTGGGTTGTGATATGATTGCAATAACACGCCTGCAACCCCTCTACCAACATGGATCTCAGACAATGAGGAAAATCATTGTTCAAAGAAATCTTCGGAGCTGCTCCACCCTTCTGTCCAAACTAATCTGAATCAGTTGTCTGAAGGGACAGAAGGTGGAGGTACATAATTTTTGATATATATTTGTAATAAGAGGACTCTTAAATCTGCTGAACATAAATTTACTTATGGAGCTTATGGCTACAATGGAAAAACCTACAAAGAATCAGGTGACAGTGGGTATAACTACCAAAGACCATCACTTAACTGTCTCTTCATGAATGGTAAAGCCAATGACTGCTTTGGGTCTGTAATATATTACTTAATGACTTACTTTATTAAAAACTGTGTGTGTAGGAAAACGGTTAGGAAAAGTTGTAAAGAGATATGTCATTTCTGTAAAAGACAAGCAGGAGAAGAATGAGAGAAAATTTTACATGAAGTGTAAAAGAAAACCTGAGAGAACATAATGGTTGTTATTCTTTATTATCATGTAGTCATGTCTGCAAAAATAGTGGCTTTTGTGTACACTTGACTAAGAATGTGGCTGTTTCAGGATTATTTGGAAATTGGGTCCAGAAATTTTTTAAGGCTCTTTGTGAAGGACTTTTAAGATATTAACCTGAGTGCTTTTGAAGGATTTGGCTTATGATCTAAAAAAGAAGTATATTATATTAGATTTTTTACTGTTGCATTTTATGGAACATTTAATTTCAAATTATTGAGTGTCTATATTATGAGACATCTTTTCTTCTTCACCAAATATCATTCACAAGTGGAGATTTCTGGAGCTATACAGTTACTGCTACCATTTCACTTAGAAAGGGTTGATTGCTTTATTCTCAAGAGTTACATAAATTTATGCAGAGGACATTCCCCTTTAAAAGCATTTTAATTTTTATGACATACGCTTACTTATTTTTCCCTTAGATGTTTTATGTTATAATTGAGCTGAACATGAAACTTGCAGTTACAAGTTCCACATATTTATTTCAAAAGCAGTTCTCTTGAGGATGACGTGAATTATTTGCAAATATATTTCATAGGTAACAAGCAATTTCTATCTTTAAGGAAGCTAATAATACAGTTTAGGCTAGAAACTTAATGTGGTCATCCACATCTTTGGGAACAGGCCAGACAAAATAACCTGCATGACATTGATAACATTTGTTTTAATTCACTCTAAGGTATTTCCTACACTTTCAAACAGACTGCATAGCATAAAGTTCACACAAATTTGGGTTAAAGGATCAAAAAGGTAAAGCCTTTCTGGCAGACCTTTCTCTCTAGGATGCAGAAGAAGCTTTCTTTATGTATAGCTTGCATATATTTTTTAATCTTATTGATGGAAGAGATTGTGTATTTCCTGGGAGAAGTATTACATCACCACGGGCTTCCCTGGAACGTCAGCATATTTTTCCTTATATTTAATATATGCTGCACAACAACCGTACAAATTATACTTTACTGGACAGCATACTATTAATTCTCATCTGTGTTTAGGGAAGGCATGTTAAAAATGAAAGGCTTATCAGCATAAAATTAATAAATGAATTGTTAAAATACTCTTTGCCCAGTAGTTCTCTATTTTGCCAAGAATTAGATGCAACAGCTACAGATATACTAGGTAAATATGGCTCAGACATTGACATGCTCCATTTTTTAAATGTTCATTGTATTTTTTTTCTTTGTTTCCAGAAGGCAGAAAATCTGAAAAATACAGAGTACATAATTTAGTAGAGTTCTGGGTATAGGAAACCAATTAGGTCATGAACTCCAAGACTGAGATTCACTGGTTTAAGTGACTTTTTTTTTTTTCTTTTTTTTTTCCATTAAATCATCATATTAGTGATTGGCTTGGTATAATCAACAGAAGATTCATAGATCTTTACTTAAAGGGGTGCCATAGGCTTTTATCTTGCTACAAGAATACTGTTACTAGACTATGCGGTTCTCAATAAAGGAAATTAAACCCATAATTTTTATTCATATGCAAAGTAAAGATTATTAAGATGTTTGAGGTTAAGCAAGTATTTATATAAATTGCTGGATAAGGGCTAATCTGTTCAGCATTTTGGAGAATCAAATTCAAATATCCTGAATCAACTAATTTAATTTCCATGGCTGTGAGATCTTTCCAAGTGGAATGTAGGGTTAAAAAAAAAAGGTGGGGTGGGGGAAAAGCAGCTCTCGCATTTGTAAAGGATACCTTCTTCATGGATGAGTGCTTTAGCTCTAAAATTGAGCAAAGTGCTGTATGGGAGTCACCTCTCCGTAAAATTAAGATATGTGAGAAGATAGAGATCAAACATGAAAAGAGAAGTCCACAAGAATGTAGGGCTGGAAATGGTCACCTTCATCATCAGATTTAATTCTCTGTAATCCTCAGCAATCATACTAAGTTTGAATTGTTCACAGTATTCTCTGTGCTACACCCTTTCTATACATCTCACGTGCCATAAAACACTTCAGCATCTTATTAAAAACACAAGCTCTGTAATAAAAGATGGAAGTCTTAGCTAAAATGTTCCACAGGAAGAGATCAGAAGAGACTGTGGTCATTGTCAGTGCACTAACAGGATGTTTATTAAGTAATGTTTCCAGATGAAAAAAACGCTCCGTAAGAACAAAAGTCCTATTGGCTTTTGACTCTCTCATATAGGAAAATTCCTTCTCAGACCCAGTTCTAGTGGTCTTTTTAAGAGTAATAATTACTTTAAATGGTGTATTTATTATTCTGGATTAACTTCACAAAGTGAATCCAGGACAGCTTCCATTTTTACAAAAGTATTCATGAATGTGGGAAATCCTTGAATACAGAACTGTCACAGTTCTCTTACAGAACTGTTACCTGTAAACAAGAATCTTGCTTGAATTTGTTAAATATAGAAGTTATACGGTGGCCAGAACATTGGTAAAAAGATCATCTCCCTTCTTTTTCTGTAAGAAAAAAAGGCTGATGTCTATATGAATGAGGAAAATCAAACTAAATAAAGATGTTAAATTGTCTGTATAGTATCGGCCATGATGTCTTATACTAATGCAGCAAGCACACAGGTGTATCATCCAAATCTTCCTGTCAATTTAGTTTGATTTCTCTTGTTGCACATACTGCCCTGACCTGCAACTCCTGGTGTTCCTTTTATATAGAGCAACCAGGCAATCACACATCAAAACCAGTGATTTCTAAGACTATGTTGTTCTTGTGAACCTTTTCAAATAATTCAGCTTAATCCAACATGACGCAGAGCTCTCCGTTAGAAAGGAAGTTGTAGAAGAGTCAGGTGATGCTGGGAACTCCCCTATGGGATCAAGGTAGAGCTTGGGTATGGATCTTGGACAAATTGTTTAGACTTGCTTTAGCATCTACTGAAAATCCGCAGCTCAACGTAATCTGCACAATCTTTACTTCCCTTTGAAAAACATGGGATCTAAGTATTTAAATATCAATTAATTTTTGTGGATCTAGATACTAATAGATAATAAATTTTAGGCACTGAATTCCCATTGAAATCAACGACATGAAGAACCTTCCCTTCCTAGAGGCTTTATTAAATTTCCATCTGCATTTTTGTCTCTGTCAGTCTGTCCTTAACATCTCATAATTCTGTTTCTTATCTTTTCTTAAGCATCTTCACTAGCCTACTCACCACAAGATAAGCACGTTAAGCATCACAAGACTGGGGATCACTGAAGTACTCACATAGATAGTGCATGTACTGGTCGATTGTACCTCTAAGCCACGTGATATTGTGTTCGCTTCAGCTAGCTTCATCTCTTCAGAAAGAACTAGCAGACCGATTATTTCCAGAGCTGTGAAGCAGCAAGGTTAGGCCTTCTGCTCAGCATCCGTGTTAAAAAGAAAATGTTATTGTAACCTTCTTTGACTGAAGAATACTTGAAGCACAAAAATAGTGTTCTTTATAATTGCTTTTGTAAAGCAGTCTTAGACAAAGGAACTGGAGAGCTTTATATGGTGAAGACAAAACAATGAGTGTCAGGGAAAGCTGGACTGTTCTAAACACTGTAGTACAATGGAGCTTCACAGAGCATTTTGGTAGTCCTTCACTGGGCCAAGGAGACACAGCTGTAAGGTTTTTGCCTAAAGTATGAATTTTCTTTTAGGAAAGGAAGGATTTTATTTGTTTGCTTTTTATTTTTTTCCTGTGTAATATTTGAAATGTGAAATGTGTCATATTGAAGAAAGGAATGCAACATCAAAATCTAAAAAAGTCTTACAACCAATTTCCATTGAAATGTTTTCTTTAATAGCTTCAGATATTTCTCCTCTGTTTGACTGTGGGTCATTTGAATCTTCTATTATAATTATATTCTAAACTTGTTTTTAGTTCAAGAAAAGTGATTTTGAAATTTCAAAGCTCCAAGATGAAATGTTTTGATGTTTTCTGAACGTTTTGTATATCATTTTCCATAGTTTCCAAGGTCATTTCTTTCCTGATTCAAATTAATAGGTGTTTTCTGATTAAATATATATAACTGTTCTTAAAGCCTCTTTTTACAACAAGGACAAAGCTGTTACTATTTGCTGCCTATGTTACATGTATTCTAGTGTCTGTAACTAGTGCAGAATGTTTTTATTATCAGCTGAATTTTGGGACCTCCTAATTAATTTTTTTTTTTTTTTTTTTTTTTTTTTTGAAATCTTCAGTTTGTTATTGTGTCTCCAGTAGGATATAGTATAGATTGTCAGTGTCCCCTGCAGACCACTAATCCAACCACTGGCCATGACAAACCTCACTGTCTATAGTGTTTCCAATATAGAATACGAAAAGTGTATATGAAAAGACTTAAAAACATTTAGGCAGTGGTCTATTAAAGTGTTGGGGAGCTGCTGCTCCGGATACTTGCTGTATTCTTTTATCCTTAGGGAGGACACACAGCTTAGTTTCAGAAAGACCAAGGGTATATTTTTCTGTTAAGTGTTTTAGACATTACAGCAGCTGAATGGATGCCACTCCTGCTCTGGCATCCTGAACCAGTTCTGCTGTGACTCACAGAGGTGCTAATGAAGTTATCTGGGTGCACTGCTGATGAGCAGCTGTCCCTGCAAGCCATTGCCAGTTCCTGCCCCGCAGGGCCCCAGCCCCTGTCTGCTGCAAGGGTGGTTTCCAGCTGAGATGGGGCAGCCAGAAACAAGAAGAGTGTGAGCTAGCACACACTGCTCAGTGGCTTCAGGTTCACCATTCTGTCTCTGAGAACAGATTTTGGCTCAGACTCCTCAGGATGTTATATTAGGGCAACACCTGAAGACAGAGCAAATCCTAAAGGCCAGGAGAGTTTGTGGACCACTAAGCTTTAGACCAAGGAGCCTCACTACACATTGAGCTATGTCAGTGGGAATATGTGATCAGAGGAGAGGGGGGAATTGGCAATGAAATACAACAGGAATCATGAGATAGCTCTATTTTTTGTGATTCTCAATCAGTGCAGAGATTTAATGTAGCAAAGTGAAATAATTAATTTTAAGCAAAAATAACACTAGTTCACATGTCACAGATCACTGATAGTTTCTTCCTCTGCCTGAAAGTACTTCATAAAGGATGAGAAAGTACTTAGTCTTTAAAACCCAGTGAGTCACTCTTATGGAGGAAGCCCTGTTTGAGTAAAAGAAATGTAGCTTGAGAGAGAGTAAATATCATAACTTTTAAATGTAATTTTTAATACACAAATTATCTGTCAGAGCTTGGTGTGATTTTGCAGGCAGTATAGAAAAGGACAAGTTCTGGTAGTAATCATATCATACACTCAGACTGAAGCTGTATTCTCAGGGAGTGTAAATACAGCTAGCTGACATGATGCTGTACGTGGCTTGTCCTTTGCTCTATCAGCTGCAAAATCAGCATTATGTTTGCAGCTGTTAAAAATGAGATAGGATGAAGATGTCTTGTGTAAGCAGGACTGTTGAGCTTATGTGTAAATAAAGAGTTTTTATTACTATTTTATTATACTATCACACATAATGGAAAAAATTTACAATAACCAACAATAAGCTCACATCTCTCAAATAATTTTGAAAAATTATGTGATAGATGTTAACAACTTTTCTTTTAGCTTTGCTGCTGAACGAAGCAGCATATCATAAAATGACCAAAAGACAGAATACCTTGGTTGATTTCTTGGGCAATATTCTGTCAGAAGGTTTTCCTGTCCCTCCCATAAAGACTCATACAACAAGCATACTCATAGAGCTCAGTCTTTCATATTCACACTTTATCACCCTCTTCATTAAAAAAGTAGCTTATCCCTCCTTTGTGAATATTTAATAACAAACACTATGCTGTTGTCAAATATGATTTTGTGAAGAATTCACTGTGTATAGAAAACATTTTAGAAGACATTTACTGAAAGAGTATTAAGGAACTAACCATGAAATTAAATGAATTTATGTTTATGCATTGTACTTTTTTCTCTAAACTCTAATGAAATGGTTTGGGAAATATTTATGTAAATTTTGAGGTATGATAGAGTATTATTGCTCAGTATGCTGAGCAACATAATTTCATTAATAACAGTGAGACCTCCTTCAAATGAAATCAAACAACCCTAATTTTCATTTTCATCAACAAGAAAATGCCATAAAATTCATACAAACATATGTGCAGATTTGGATTTTAAAATTACATGGTAGATTTTAATGATACAATTTCTATCACCTCCAGGAAACCCCACCAGGAAGTCGTTGCATTGCAAAATCAGTATCAACATTTCAGTCCACTAAAATCTGTTCAACACAGTAGGGAACACAACTTTAACACCCCAATCAAAAAGCTTGATTGGGAATTGTTCCTTCCCTTTTTTCTTTTGTCATACTTCTTGAGCTCCAGCTGTCTTTACTTTTTCTCCTCCTGCTCCTGAAGAGAACTCTAACTGCTCGCCCCTTAAACCTGAAGACCTTCATACTGCTCCACCATATCTCAGCAGCCTTCCTGGCTTTCTGCTGCCAGACTCAAAACAAGAAGACTGGTCTAACTCTTCTAGCACTGTTCTTAGTACTGAGAGCACTGGACATGTTGCTTTTTGCCTCTTAGCCTGTGATTTCCCCTCGTATGTCTTCTGTTTGATCTTCCAGTTCTATATTTGTGGTCCTAGTTCTTAGCTGCCTTTGAATTAATGCAAATAGCTGTTTATGGTTTCTTGTACTTCAAAGCAGAACAGCAGCAGATAAGCAACAGCTTTGCCTGTATACATAGTCACTGAAACAGCCATACCAGTCATTTTTAAGCTGTTCCATGGAGAAGTGGCATCTTAATGTATTCTATGACTTCCTGCTCTTCAAGCATCTATTCAGCCTTCCTCCTGAAAGAAAGTTCTTTCTCAGGCTTCTTTACATGTGTGTTGGGGATAGCTATGCATCTGCAGATGTCCTGACCTAACAGGCACTCTTCTGCAGTTCCCTAACAGTGGGGGAGAAGCATCTATCAGATGTAATATGTGCTGGGCTTCCTCCTTGGAAAGGGAGCAGAGCAGAAATTACTCCCATGGAGCCTTCTATACTGTAAAAACAAAGAAATGAACTATGGCAGCACTTGATCTTTTGATGTTAAAGCAATCACTCCCTGACAGGACTTCAACATCTTGTAGAATCATAGAATCATAGAATGGTAGGGATTGGAAGGGACCTCTGGAGATCATCAAGTCCAACCCCCATGCCAACCCAGGAACACCCAGGGTAGGCCACACAGGCACAGATACAGGCGGGTCTTGAAAGTCTCTAGAGAAGGAGACTCCATGACCTGTCTGGGCAGCCTGTTCCAGGGCTCTGTCACTCTCACAGTGATGAAGTGTTTCCTCATGTTGAGGTGGAACTTCCTGTGTTTCACCTTGCTACCATTACTTCTTGTCCTATTACAGGGCACAACTGAAAAGAGACTGGTCCCTTCTACTTGACCCCCACCCTTCAGATACTTGTAAACATTAATAAGATCCATCACCTCTCAGTCTTCTCTTTTCCAGGCTAAATAGCCCTCATTCCTCTTCCTGGGGCCAACTTAGGTCAGACACTGGTGGCCTAGACACTGCCTGACCCCTCTCACTCTTTCCCTTGGTATTTGCCAAATCACCCAAACTGTCCATGTTCATACCGGGAGTCATAACCAGTCACTTTGAAAGTTTTAAGCACAGTTTGCTCTCCCCAAATGCACTGTGGTGACTTTTCTCCATCTACTGCTTCTTCAGCGTAGCTCTTCTCCCCTAGACTAGAACTGAATCGAACTCTTTCAGTTGGAAGGGACCTGCAGTAATCATCTAGTCCAACTGCCTTATCAATTCAGGGCTGACCAAGTTAGTAATTTTATAGGATATTTTTTTAATTTGATTTTGCCTCCCTTTTTAAGATCCTTGTCTTGAAAGAACATTGTAGCATTCTCTTTATCTTTCTCCTTTCTTCCTTATGTGATGCTGATTGACAGTTAGAACCTTAGAAATAGCTTAGGAGTTTTTTGGCCTGGGAACCTTGTCAGTGTAGGCTACAATACTGAGATTCTTGCCTCACCTTGAACATTAATAACTTATGCTTTCAGCAATTAAACATCATATTTACAGTTTCTTTGATTATTTTCATATTGGTTTTCTTTGAACAAAAGGAATTTCTGTAGTGGTCCAAGCTCACAGTGATAGAGACGAGGACTTTTTTCTCCCCTTTGGATTATTTTTTGACAGCCTTTCTATTTTGGTCAGATTGTTCAATATATTATTTTCTTCACATGAGGGAAAGCAGTTATTAAGTTTTACTTGCCAATGGTGCAGAAAATGACATAAATGTTTTGCTTACTGAGCATTCTTAAAGTCCTTCCTGAGCATTAGGCATAAAATAGGGTATTGCTTCGGGTTTTTTTGCCTTTAAGGTGCATCTATTTTGGGTGCAAATAATTTAGAACAGTGTCTTTAGTGAAACAGATGAGAGATACTATTGATCAGAGAGACACATGCATTAAGTGTTCTGGTGTCAATATGAATGTAAGCTTGTTACAGAGACTTCTTGTTGGCAAGCTCATTTTAAAAGTCATTATTATAAATTGCTTCAACTAGTCAGCTCATATAAAATCTACTTGTACTGTAATATTCCAGATGCTTGATTACTGTTCTTCAGTGTAGTGAGTTGCCAATTTCTCCCTCCTGAGAATGTGTGACAGATTGTAATACAATCTGTTGATGTTCTCAATTGAAACTGGTACATCATTGTCACCCATGCTAAAGAGCTGGGACATACACTGTATTATACAAGTGTATAATTTTGTGAAATGTATGCTAGTGTTTTGTGTTCCAGCAATTTCAAATGGTAGATGACAACGTACTTGATCTGGTGAGAAGGAGAATCGGAGGCAGAGGAAAACAAATCAGATAATTAGAGGAGCAAAATGTAGTGGATATACTAATTTTTTGAACGATACAGGTTCAGCTGTCTTTAGTGTGTGTGTTGGTGTTTGGGGAAAGGGTGACAAAAAGAATAGAGGAAACCATACTTGCTTTGGTTGCTACACTCCATTTTCTGCTCCAAAAGGTCGGAGCAACAGCTATCGCAGCACAAGTTGCAAATGGCTTGAAAGTGAATGGCAGGAAGGAAGGAAGGTCACTCTCTTGTACTACACCACCTCACTGAGCTCTCACCGAGAGGCAGAGGCATGGCATGGTGTGTACTGTCCCTTTGTCTGCTCTGGTCCATGAAGGGAGGAAGAAGACACTTTTGTTGGCTAATGATAGCTTGTTACTGTGGGGTCAAAAAAAAAAAATTAAAAATTAAGAGTAATTAACACTACAGCCAAGTCAATGACTGGCAATAAATCAGAAAATGTGGATTGCTTATTCCTTCCCTTCCCCTGTGGAAGAAGATCCATGATAATTTTTTTTTTTTTGTTTCTCCCAACATCATTCTTTCTGCATCTTCCCCTCTCAACTTCTTTTCCCATCATAGCCTTTCTTCATTGACGTTCATTAAGGTTGCAGCTCAGGGAAGCATTTAAACATCAAGCACATCCTCACACAACAAATGACCTAGCTGCCTAAAATATAGCTGACTTGATCTGGTCCTCTTAACACTTCATAACTATACTTGTATTCTCCTCTCCCAGCACTTTGATCATGAGACCAAGACCTAGAGCTGTACCAGCTTTTGGTACTGCCACTATGTCCTACCCTGGTAGCTCTTACATCTCAGCATGGGTTTCATGTGTAGCTCTATCTGACAGTGACTGCCTCAGAAAGCAGCAGTCCTGCTCCCCTTGTCCATCTTTGGCCCCTTCCCTTTGGAAATTGTGGATATGCAGCTGCAGGGTCAGCTGGGTTCTGCCAGCCTGTTCAGCAGAACACCATTCTGCAAAACCATACCTTATTTATGTTTGCTCCATCACCTGCAGCTGCACAGACTTGGGGATGGACTCAAGACAATTTTCGGAAACTACCCCTGGGGGTAGTTCAGGTGCTTTGGGAGTGGGGCAGCCCACTCCAGGACTGACAGTTCAGATGGGGTTTATAGAGCTGTAACACAAAACTGTGCCCTTGGATTTCCCAGTGGAGATAGTGGTACTTCCTTCCTGCACACAGTGTTTGTGGATGCAGTGTGACCCACAGTTATGAGATATTAATGTTTGGTTACAACAGCAAAGAGAAAGAACTTGTGTTTTCCACATTTTAAATGCATAACCGTGGGTGTATGACAATAACTCTTCTGTGGTCTCTATAGACCACACACGTATCTGAAGATGACTCTAGAAGTAAGAGAGAAAGGAATAAAACAAGACATGATGGTTTTAAACTTTTTTCCTTTTAAATTTTTTTCCTTTTAAACCACAGTTCCAACCACTATTTTCCACTGCTTCGGGGCTTTTTTATCTTTATTTTTCACCCTGAATGTTAATTTCAGAATACCTGGGTTAACAGAACAAAGAGAAAAGATGAGTTGCTGTCTTTACTGCTACTCTTCCACTAAATGTATTGGACACATACAGTAATCTGACAGAAACTGTGTCTGTTGGAATTAAGGTGTAAGATCAGTCTCTGACATAGCAAAGGGCATGAGACATGATTGCTCTACTAAAACTCTAAATAGGGCATGCACATTTGTAATTTATGGAATTCAATGGAAACAGCGTATAGTTCTCAGGCTGCAGTTTGGTCTGAGCAGGAAAGCAAGTTCACGTTAATTAAAAGATCTATTATTTATACCCAAAGTGTTGTTTTTTAAAGTTGTCACTTTGAAAACAGTTTTTGTTCTTAGCAGTATTAGGTTCCAGTAGAGAAGGTCTGTAATTTCCATGGTGTATGAATTCCTGTAATACACACTGAAACAGAAAGCTGGTTTGTGAAAAGTGGAGGTATCTTAAAGGAATTACTAGCTTTTGTCTGCAACGTTGAAAGGAGCACATGAAGTCAAATAAGTAGTCCTGCTTCCCTGGCAGTTTGTGAAGCCATTCAGTGGGACTGACTTTTATGTAAGCATGTTGCTCAGGTCGTGTTCTCCCATCTTTGTGCGTGCTGAATCATACCTTTCACTAGGAAGTCAATCACTTCCATGTAGCGAAAACAGGAATTGCAAAGGTGGCAAAATTGGTAGATTACTGTACAGGTGAATATTATTCACTTGATATTTTTAGTCTTAGGAGGACTAGGAGTGATTTTAGTCTTAGGAGGATAGATTTAGTTTCCTGGATAGTATTGTAGAATAGTATATAGTTAAACTATTTTTAACTCAATATTTATTTTAAATATTGCATAGAATTCAGTAAGTAGCCATTTATTTACCAGACAATATTGAAATACATAATATTAAATTCACCATGCTATGGATTTTCTCCTTTCTGAAAATGACCAGTTCTATCTGTGGACTATGTTGCTGTACCAAGGGAAAGTACTCATTGCAGATGAAGATTTAAAAAGAATACATGTATATACTTGATTTTTCTGGTAGCATATGGTGCTGAAAGAAGATAAGCTCAAATAGATCATTAGAGGATAATATGCAGATCAAAAAAAATTTATGCCTTAAGTAATATTCAGAAACATAAACTTATTTTAAGGTGATACACTGCTGATAGATTAAATATTAAAAAGAAAAAGCTTTCTGTGGTGCTGTCTCTGTTTAAGGCTCAGGGCAAGTCCACATGAAACACAGAGCAAGATTTCTCTCTATTAGCCCCCTTCCCCTCTCCCTCCCAGGGGAGGGTAAAAAGGGGAATAAGAAAAAATGCCTCACCCAAGATTGGAAGTTAAGACTATAACAAATATAATGAATAACTATCTGACTGGTCTGTAGTCTCCTGGGTCCTCCTTCCTGAAGACTGGAGTGATACTGGCTTTCTTTCAGTCCTTAGGCACCTCTCCTGTTCTCTATGACCTTGCATAGATGCCTGAGAGTGCTTTTCTAGCAACAACATCAGCAGCTCCCTCAGCACTTGAGGGTGCATCCCATTGGGACCCATGGATTTGTGGATGTCCAGCTTGCCTAAATGATCTCTTACACAATCCTCCTCAACCAAGATAGATTCTTCCTTTATTCAGGCTTTCTCTTTTACCTGCAGGGTCTGGAATTCTTGAGGGCTGGCCTTAGCAATAATGACTGAAGCAAAGAAGGCATTCAGCAATTCTGCCTTCTCTGTATCCTCCCTCACCAGAGCACCCACTTCATTCAGCAGCAGGCCCACGTATTCCCCAGTCTTCCTCTTGCTACTGATATATTTGAAGAAGCCCTTCTTGTTGTCCTTGACATCCCTGGGCAGATTTAATTCCAAATGGGCCTTAGCTTCCTCATTGCATCCCTGCAAACTCTGGCAGCGTTCCTATATTCCTCCTAATGTTCCTTCCGTTCGAGTAGTTCCAGAAGCTCCTTGATCCATGCTGATCTCCTGCCTCCTTTGTTACATCTACTCGTGATTTTCCTGTAAGAGACATCCCACAACTCATTTCTATTATATATAATATATACATATTATATATATTATATTTATATATATATATAAAATAATTTCAACATACAAAAATTTTAAAGTGATCTGAAGTGCCATGGGAAAGTTTTTAGAGATTCAACTACCTGAACCAGGCTGACCCATTTCCCAATTTCTCTCCTTACAGGTTGTTAGCCTGTGATGAAATGATCTCTGCAGCAGTGTGGGACTGAACGTGTCCTTTTTAGTCTGCTTAGAAGTAGTATTAGCCCTAAGTGTTACAGTGAAAGGCAAAACTCCCATAATGATGATAAAATGTAAAGCTGAGTAAAGGGTATCTACAGACACCCTTTATGTGGTCTTGTAATAGTACTTACAGAACTGTAAAGATTTCTTCTCTTGCATGAAACTTTAATTTAAATCCCTTGAATAGAAACATTTGGGCTTTTTCTTTTTTTTTGTTTTTTCAGGAAAGAAAACAAAATTAATAATGACAGACTTTGTATGTGTATGTATTCATTTGTGTGAAGAGTGCTCTATAGACATAAGCTATATTTTGCTGTGAGTTGAGATATGTCACGTTCTTTTCTACACCAGGACTATTCTTTTGCCCTCTGAGAAATAGATGCTTTTCTTTAAAGGTTAAGAAATAAGAACCATGGCAGTAGGTCACTGGGTAATATATACCTGCTTTCACTTGTTTAAATTATATTTCCTCTTTATACTGTGGCTCAGCAGTATCTGGAGACTATTGTTCCCTAGGCTAATGCAATCTTTCCACATGAAAAACTCTTGAACTGTTCCTTATCTACACTCCAGTTGCTGGCACCAGTGTTTCATCCATTTGGTGCTAAAATGCACAGAAAACAAATACATATCGTTTCAATGTTCAGGTATCCTTCTCCTAAAATCTTTAGCTCAGCTTATTTTCATTAAGCAAGGTTTTTCCTGTCAGCAATATACATGCCCTTATGTCCTTCACCATAGAGAGAGTGTGAGAAATGAAAAAAGGGAAAGGGTCTATGAGGCATCAAAAGCAAAAATGTTTGGAGCCATACTGCCTTTCAAGCAAAGATAGTAAGATTTACCTTGTGTATGTGAGCACATAAAGAATTATTACATCTTTATTATTGCACAAGTTTTACACAGAAGCATATACACACGTTCATTCATTTCACTTGCAACAAGACAGCTATTAGCAATGGTGTTAATCTAAACTAAATAAAAGACTTGCTGCTGTTTCATGCTAAAACCTTTTTTCTGCTATTAGCATCAATGCAAGTCCATGCTGCACATTATCTAACAGAATTAGTTCAATTTATCATGTTCTTTTTTATTGTTGAACTTTTATGAGGTATTTATCCATGTTCAGTTATAAATGCACATCTGCATAACTGACTTTTTTTTTTTTTTAGAGAAGTTAAGGTTTGTTGGCTCTTATTAGCTTCAACTAACTGGTATGACTGGGAACTTGGCATTTCTGAAAATCAGATACACATTGATCTACCAAAATTCTTAACATTATAACTTAGAGTATGACATTCTGAAATCTGGAATATTTCTTAGATCTCATTGAAGTAAACTTGGAGATTAATTTATGAATATTAAAAGAAAAATATTGTCAAAAGATACTTTCTATACAAAATCATATTTGCAGATATTTAAATTAAATTTCCCAGTAAAACTGCACAAATCTCTTCACATTAGAGATCATTAACAAAAATATTAAAGATTGGAGGTGATGAACTGCCACAACAGCTTAGCCATGCACAAACTATTCAATTACCAGATTGCCAACAGAACAAAGAACTGTAAATCAAAATGTTGAAAAAAATCAGTTACTTTCCACAGACATGTATTATATCAGTCAGAACAAAAGCAATATAAGAAGGTATCAAAAGTAAAGCCTGTAATTTACTGATCTTGTACTAAAAAATTTAAATACTGTAAAATTTATTTATAAGCTTTTGTATTAATAATTTCAAATGAGAAAGCAGGATTGGAAGACAATCTTAATGCAGTAATAGGTTTTGGTTTCCATTTGCCTCTTTTTATTGAAGATCATTGTTGATTATAAATATGAATAATTCTAAGTACCTTCTCGTGATATTTAATTATCAATCATTTGCAATTTATCATATTTGCATAGTCATGCTGTATTGGTATTATAATTACTTGGTTTTAATTAAAATTAATAGAAAATTTGACAAATGTAAAAACTCTAGCATTGTACAGAGATGATTATTTATATAAAAAGTAAAGTCTCTCATTACCCTAGGAGATAAAAAGGCCTTTAACAGTAGGAATGTTATCAGCCTCCAGTGACCAACTGTTTTCTCCTTAAAAATTAAAAAGCAAGTATATGTACCCAAAATTTAGCCTTTTTAACCTCTGCAGTTATACAGATTCTGTGCTGACTGTAGACAGAAGTGAAAGATACTGGCATTATGCCAGGGACATTTTTCTCAGTCTTAAATACCATAGAATTGTAATTAACATATTGTGTGAGGATCCTGCTGAGCTATATTTCTTTTCATAATGAGTGTTCTTAAGCATTTGAAATAGAAATTAAAATCATAAATTGTTTTTATGAGGGATTAAAAAAAAAGTAAATTACTGAGATATTTACCTTTGAAGGTTTGTTTTTATAAACAACAGTGTTCAAAACTGACTTTCAATATAAAGTTATTTGTTCTGTCATTCTGCAGAATCTTCATGGGGGTTTGAATTAGGGGTCTAGGAACTAACAGGTCCAATTACCAGAACTATTTCACTATCATTTTGGTTTACGAGAATTTTCCTTATACTAGGAGACAGTAATTTGCAGTATCAGTCCCTGGGGAGTGGCCATGAACTGTGTTTTAAGTTTATTCTCTGAAGACAATTCAGATTTACATATGCCCAGGTTGGGTTTCCATTTACAACTGTTGTGGAGCCCAGGGATGTGGTAGGTTGAAAGAAGCTTTGCAGGATGTAGTCTATTACTATGTGTATATGTCTTTATTTTCAAAACTTGTCCTGTTTGTACTATTTTTGAGAGCTTACTGAATATAAAGTACTACTTAAAATGAGACTGACCAGCTGGCTTAAAAGATTTGTCACCAGGAGCTTCATTAACATCTCTACTTCAGTATGACACCCAGTTCCCTAGTATTGTTGCAAGTACAATAAATACAGCCCATTTGAGGCTTAGTTCCTCAAACATAGCTCACCATGAGTGGTGTTAAATGACCTCAGCAAGCATATAGACCAGACTTTTAAAGAAATTTATAGGTCTCAAGATACAGAAAAGATTCATGCATATTAGCAGAGATGGCAGCTAACTGAGTAACTGCTTTGGAAAATTCTTTGAAGCAGGTATTGCAAAGCACCTAAATACATCCTCACTTAAATAAAGAACTTACTATCCCTTATGAGCTACTATAAACTCCTGAAAATCAAAGGCAAAAGAAGCATGAAATGCAGCATTTGAACAGCCTGTGAATTAGGGCAGCCTGAGGAAGTCCAATGGTTATACAGACCAGCTACTTGGCAGAATAGTTTACAACCTGGTGGCTGTACTGAGATCTAAGTACATCTCCTCTATTTCATCAGCTCATGGCTCACTGTTCTCCCTGAGGCAGACCGTTTGTCACCTCAGTTTAAGTGATAGCAAGGTGTCAGTAAAATTTGGCTCAATAAGACTTGCCCTTGTCTATTACTTCTTGCTTTGGGGACTTTGTGTTTAAATGCTCATTAAAAAGATTTTACACATTACCTTTTTATCTACTTCAGATCTATTACAAAATTGCAATACTGTGGCTTACATAGTTTGCTAAGTTAATTATCACTTGTGAGGCTCTCCCTCCTCCCACTCACCATTTTTTTCTACAGGTCTTCAGACATAACATGTTCCCCTAATGGCAGCAGCCATGTTAAGTTCCTAATTTACTACCATTTAAAATGTTTTGTTATCTCAGATATCTCCCTCAGCTTCTTTTAGTCAATTGTGTGTTGCCAGAATTCTGTTAAAATCTGTTGAACCTTCACTTCAGGATGTCATGTTTACTATATGATAATAGTGGTGGTTGGTGGTTGAGAACAGAGGTTGCTGGAATCAGCCGAAAGAATCCAATCCAATATTCAGAAAATGGTATCTTACCAAAGATACATCATTAATTTGTTAGAAGTGGAGTCAACATGCATTATGAGCTGTATGCAGGCCAAGACTGCTGTTTTACATTTACCTGAGTAATAAAGGGAAAAATGTCTAACTAACAAAATAAATCATTGAAAACATTGTCCTAAGAATGGGAAAATTTCTACTCATCTAAGCCATCTAAATGTTTTTCCCTAAATAAACACAAGTTTAAAATTAGAAGAAAAAACCATAGAGTAGGAATTTCAATTGCATCAGGCTATAAGAAGAGATGCAACATTTTATTCTACTTGCAAGTCAGCACCAGTACTTTTTCTTCTGTTTGAGTGCCGCTGTGTTATGTTATCTGCGATAGACACAGTAACAGATACTGTGCAGTAGTGATAAAAGAAGACTCTCTTCACAGAAAGGCTGTAATATAAATGTGCCAGTCCTGGTGTGAGTCAGGGACCCTCTCTGCTGATCTACACGGTGGCAGCAACACCAGCCACATGGTACAGTTGAGAGTGGCCCCATGGTGGAAGCGTACCATCCTCCTCCAACTCTCACATGCATACTGGTTGTATGGGAGATGCTCCTTCCTCTACCTCCAAAACAGCTTAGACAGAGTAATAACCCTTGACAGAAGAATACACCTTTTCAAATCCCTGTGAGTGCTGATGGGGCAATGGCATGTCACTCCTCTGTATGCCACATGCCTCTGTGCTTTCACTTAGAGAGGTGGCTTGGGATACTTTTCTCCACCCCTGAGACACAGCAGATACTCTAAGTCCTACGTGTGCCAAATATGCCCTCTGCCTTTCCTTTGGTTGAGGTAGCAGGTTGGTCTGCCCAAGGACTGCTTTCCTGGGGAAGTGCCATTATAGGTGAGGTGAAAGAATCACTCAGGACAAATTTTGCTTGAGCACAATGTGTTGGCTCAATCTGGGCTAAGTGAATAAAATACAGAAGGTGGAAAAGGAAGCCCAGAACAATGAAGTGAGTTACTTCAAAGCCTGAAATTATTTTCCTATTTAAATATAGATGTACTTTTGTTAAGCTGAACTTAAGTGACTGTTGGACCCTCTAATAAAACAGTAATGTATTCTCCCTTACTCAAAGTTTCAAAAATCAAGATGCAAGGTCTTGCTAAAACACATTCTAGCTGAATTACACAATCAAACATAGAATCTGTGATCAGATTTGGAAAACTATCACAAAACCTCTGTGTGGGGCCATCTGCATTTAGCCTGTGTCCAGAGTTAAACTATAGCAGTTGCTCTATCACCCCATGACCCCTCCCCAAATAAAAAGGGGGATTGGGAAAAGGAGAGGAGACCCATGAGTTGAAATGAAAATGGATTTAACAAAGCAGCAAAACTAATACCAATGCCAACATAAAGTATACAAAGCCATACTAAGCCTAGCAAATGTATGGTGGTCACAATAACAGGAGTAAAAGGGTAAGTGAGCATTTCCAGGGAAGGAAAGAAACAGAAGAAACAGAACAATGGGGTGCTTTCATCCTTAGCAAACTTCCTCCATTATAAAGAGTGTGACATTTATAGCATGGAATACACGCATGAGCCAGCTTGGGTCAGCTGCTCTCACTTTTGCCCCTCCCAGCTTAAGCTCCCGGATGATTCCAAACTGCTAATGGCCTGCATACCACAGCTAGCCTATGATTATGTCCAAGTGAAATCAGGACAGGGGATGTAAATACCTAAAAGTATGTTATTTATTTGGTGTCACAAAGGAGAAATTGTGGAGGCGAGAACAAATTTAACACTGAATGCCAAGGCTGTTGGTATCCTGATGGGATTGCTTGTATTTTATGTAAATACTCTCTGAAATAAATGACTAAACCCACTCTCAAAGCAAGAGTTTTATATATTAAGCATAATTACACAGGCACAAGCACTTTTTCATAGTAATGCATCTTACCTATCCTAAAAGTACCTGTTTATGAAAATATGCTCTGTTTTAATTTACTAAAATAGGGCATTTGTCAAAGTTGCAGAAATGTGTTTCTCTCTTCAAGTAAAAGGAATGCGTTAACAGCTTTTGAATGATCTTTAGTGTATATATTTTTAGATATCTATAACTTTTTTGATACCTAAGGGATATAGATGAGAGCAGCTTTGTTTACGAGCACAAAAGCTGACATTCCTCTATCAGCTTTGCTCTCTTTTGCTAATTTCTTCTAAATGTCGAATATTATTTTGTTTTGAAAGTAATTTGTTGGAATTATGAGAATTCTCTGAAGAACAAAATACTACTCAGTGTGAAAAGAGGGGTATATACCTCGCTTTCTTCCAAAATAAACATCTTGAAGTTTGGATCCCTAGCCATAATCTACACAGCCTAGATCTACATAGTTACTTCCCTTTTGGTATAAACAAACACCTTGATTCTATTGACTTAATTTATCTTTCTGTATAATTCAACTAAGCTTTATCTCCCAAAGTTATCATTACTTCACTTTCCCAGGAAGATCCTAGGGGCTGCCTTCTGTTTGCAGATGAGCATTCCTTTTCTGCTTATTTTACTCTCAGTTTGATAGCTGTTGAAAACAAACCATAGGATATATGCAGGTTGGACAGGTCTAATCTTTTTAAAAGTCTCATTTTTACTGTAGCATTTACAACTCCAGGCTACCTAGGACAGAGATGGGTTTACAATGATTGCAGGTTTACTAGTTCTTCCGTGATTTCATATGTTAATATTTATTTTGTGAATTCATGTAATGCAGTCCTCTATGAATTGGTTTAGCTGAGATAATGTATAATTAGTGTTTTGCTCCACCCCCCTGCTTGCTACCTTAACCAGATGGGAATTCTGCTTGTTATGTTCTGGGAAAATCAGAGATTATCAGTGTTTGAAGTATTTTCTTACTTTATGTGTTCTTTAGAAATGTGATTCATTTGTAAATCAGAATTTCAGAAGCCCTGTTGTTTTTTAAACACTGTAAGAGATACGAATGTGGGTATTTTTTAGTGTCTTTTAAAGTCAGTAATTTACTCTCATATATTTCCACTTTTGTGGCCTCCTCTAAAATTTCTGCTTTTATGCAAATGGATCTGTACCTTTCTAGGTTGCATAGTTATCATGGCATTGCAGAATATGACCTCTGAGGTCATTTGTTCCAATCCCATGCTCAAATGTCTTTGCAATTGACCAGGTTGCCTGAAGCCATATCCAGGAGAGTTTTAGATGTCTCCAAGGACATAGTTGTGGATTTTTAGGGCTCTAACACATCTGCTTTGGAGAAAAAAAAGACTCCACAAGAATTAATATTGTCCATTTTGTCAACTTTTTTTCTCCAGGACTGTGATTCAAGAATACTGTCAGTATCTCCATAACCCCATGAATTTACTTTAGCCAAATTTGTGCTCAGAGGAGAACTGTAAAGGGAGTCCTGCCTACCTGGTCATTTTATGGCAATAGAAATTAAAAATTACTTTCTGTCAGTTTGTCTGCCTTTAGGAGTGTCCACCTCTTACTTAACTTATGCTGCCCACTATAGCCCATACTACTAGTTGCCATTGATGAAAAAAATATGATGGGCATATTGGTATGATGGGAATATGATTCCTTTACATTAAAGAGTGCATGTGTATCCTAGATGTGGTTCCCTGTTTCCTTAAACCAAAATGCCTATTAGTCCCCTGGGTTTTACTATATTCCTAGTATAGCATCTTCATTTATTCCTGCTTCCTCTCTCAATCTTCATCATGCATTTTTTTCCTACTACTTTCTGGAGTTTTCTTTATATATATACACATATAT
>JAAGNO010004872.1:20942-36151 GCA_033439905.1 Ceryle rudis | reverse complement strand
TTTTTTTTTTTTTTTTTTTTTTTTTTTTTTTCCTTGGGAGGGGTGGTGGTTTGGGTTTTTTTTAAGACAATGATGGTAAGAGCTTAGCTTTTTATACTGAACTATGAGGGTGGCAATATTATTAACTGATAACAGATTACCTTTTTCATTACAGATTCATGAGATAGTTTGCTACTGGAAGATGATACTGTGTTCAGAATCAAGTAGTATGCGTATCTTTGCCCTTAGAACCTTGATCACTTTACATAAATACATATATATATATATGATGTGCATATATGTCTATGTATGTGAAGATGACATAGATATGAAGTGATAAAACCAGAAATGTAGAAGCCCTGATATGGTTTTCATCCACTTGCTCTTTGGAAAACAGCCAGTATATATCTTGGAGGTCAATATAGTATATTGGCCTATTTTTGCATGTGTGTGTGCATGTGTATGTGGAATATATATAATGTGAACATATATATGTCAACATGACCCAGATGTTCACCTCCTAATCCCTTAGTCTGACCGTACCCACACATGCCTATGGAAATAAGGATGATGGAATGTGTATGCACTTTTTCCTTGATTATGTTTGTCACAATGTCAAAGTATTGGCAATTGTCCTACTGGAGATATGAGTAAATGTGGCAGACCATAGTCTAAAATTAGCTTTCTCTATATGTAATTGTCCTACTTTTGCTTGCAATAGTCCCAGCTACACTGAGCTTGTACATGTATCATATAATAGCCACATTTTTGCAGGCTGCTGAACACATTTTCTTTACTGGGGTGAACAATTAGCATTCCTCTATTTTTTCACTTTCATAGACATTACTAGGGAAATGTTTCCATTTTTTAATAAATCTAAGGGTGTTAACAATAATACCACAAAAAAATTCATTTGCCTCAATGAATTCCAAAATTTTGCTGCTGTATTTAGTGACTTAAAACAGAATGGAGGCTGTGAGGGAAGATGGCTGTGACAGAAAATGGCTGTCAGTCCAGCAGTGGCACAGAATGATTCATGTCAGACTCTTTGAGGGAATTACACCACTCTTGGCCACCAGGACTCCTGGGCTTATGTTTGCCATTCTTCTTGAAAAAGATACCTTCAAACTGAAATTACTGCTGCTTCTCGTAACTGCAGAGCTTGCTGTTTTCAGAGTGTTAGGAACATGAATGATTATGTCTGTTTCTTGGTCTGTATATTCTCTATTAATCTGCAGAGACTATCCCTGCAAAAAAATCCTGGATTGGACTTGAAAATTATTATAGTTAAGATGGGGGGGGGGGGGGGGGGAGAGGTTCACATTGGTTTTCATTTGCCTTGTCTTAATTTTCTTTTTAAAGGAAACTTCCTATTTGCAACATCAAGGCTATCATTAGATGCACGCATATACACCCACACCTACAGATATGTGCAAGCCTACCTCTTCTCTAGTTGGTGGAGATTTCATCTAGACAGCAATAAGGCTGACTATGGTCTTGCACAATTAGGGTCTAAATCTACATAATTAAATTTTGTCCTGTAAGTGGATCTTAAAGAAAACTGATTAATAAAGTAAGTAGCTTTCCTAGTGCCTCTACAACAAGAAGTTAGTACCTCCTATCTAGTAGTTACAGTTGTAGTCTCAATACTCGCAAAAGAATGCTTGAGACTCTCTGTTTTTTGCAGAATACTACTTACCAGATACATGACCATGGCTCTTTGGGTTCTGTTTGCTATATCTAGGCAATCCACATTTCTAGTGGGTTGCAGACTAATGCACTTCAAGAGAAGCTTTGTTTATCTTTGCTCATATGGTACAGAAAAAAATAGTGTAGAACTTTTACAAGTATGTTTCACAGCTTCCCTTCAGAGTCAAAGAATTTTGTTGAAGACACAAGTATGTTGAAGTCCTGTAAAGTTGATAGAATAATCTATGGCAAAATGAAGCAAAGAATTCTTTGCCCTAGGCAGTTTTGCAGGAAAAGTATTACAACCTAATGAATATCATCTACATATCATTATAATAATGAAAAAATAATAGAGAAGCAAAGTGTTTTCATTAATCATAAATTTTAGAGTCAGTTGGAAAGGCAGATCATCTAGATTTATCATCTGCTTGTTTTAACAACTTGAAAACAAATTAACATGGAAAGATATAGCTAAGAAAAATGGTAGTTCACGTTTGCATATTCATTATTTCTGTATGTTGTCTTACTGAAGTTTTTTTTGCAGAGAACCTAAAAGTTCTCTGCCATTTACTGATTTATTTGTTTGCTCAGTGTAAATTTCACTATTAGAAGCAGCTACATCAATACATACTTATTCTCCAAACAATTTGTGTGCCGGTTTAGTGAGATTCAGAATGTACTTAATTAGTTTGATGTATATCAAGGCTTGTACCTTGTAGAAATTTTTAAAGCTATGCAAATTTTTCATTGCATTAAGGAATTGAGTACCAAAAGTCATCTCTGTTTATGATGCTTCTTTTCCTTAACACTAGATTTCTGTTGTTACTGATTTGTTCATTATAAATAACAAATCATTACTGTGAGAAGGTAAACAGCCTCATTTTTTCCACAATCACAAAAGAATAACTGCGTAGGCTGGCTTAACCTGCAAGCAGCCGAATTAATAATAGAATGACACTCAGATTTTTATCTTTATGCTGTTAATACTCTGAAACTAAATGTCTCCAGTCTCTTCATTTCTACTTCCAAGTAGCTCTTGTTCTCATATTTGAGACAAACTTTTCCCACAATTAAGTTGTGGGACTCATGTTTTGTGTTAGGATTTAAGGTTTAAAGGATTGCAGAATGTCAGCAAATGAGAAGATTGATATGTGTCTGTTTGATATAAATGCAACAAGTCCACAAGGAAAAGTTGTGTCCTATCTAGCCAGGTAAATATTTTGACCTCTGTTTCATTTTATCTGGGCACTAATTAGAAAGTTACATCATACATGATTGATTCAGAAGATCAGTTCTGCACAAAAATTATTTTTTTTATCTGTATAATAATATATCAATACAGACTGAGTTTTTCTCAGATGTACACAGAGGTGCTTTAAGATTCGTCCTACCCTAGGCCTAGTGGTACTAAAAGATTATAAAATATTTTAACTTTCAAACATTTGAAGGTGTTCTTATTTGTGAACATGAATATATACAATGCCAGTTCTTTATATTAAAATGCATTTCTACCTTTGCAGAGGCATGATACTTCTGAATGGGTCATAATTTATTGCTATGTCTGAGTTCAGACACAAACAGGTGCATACACACACACACCCCACCCCTTTTCTTTTTTTTTCCTCAAGTGTGTGGGTTTTTTTGTTGTTGGTTGATTGATTGGTTTCTCCCAGCTGGTGGCAGTACAGTTGTTTTTGACTCATTATTTATTTATTTGTTCATTTTCCCGTGTCTTATTAAGTATATTCCATAGTGCATAGCCTGCTTAGCTCAGCAGTCAGTCCAATGGCTGATGGATGCTTGCGTTGTTCAGTTAAAGCAAAACCAGGAATGAGGAGAGATTACAACCTAAGAAAAACTAACCTGCTTGCCTCACACTGTGCAGTTCATCCCAGATGCTCGCCCTCCGGTGTTAATCTCTCAGTGCTGACAAGAGGCGTGTGAGTGGTCGAGGAGCTGGTGATGTTCCAGCAGCCCGGAGAGAGTCCTGCGGGGGGGGTCGGGTTAGGGTGGATGGGGCCGAACCGAGGCTCTTCAGCACCACGGACAGTGCCCCAGCCCGAAGCTCTCCCGCCCCACCTGCCGGGCTGCAGACGGCCAGCTGTGACAGAGGGGCTCTTAACCTGAAGAGCTACTTTTTTCCTCCACTACCATCTGTGATCATCACTATCGGCTCTAATTCACGCCATCGACCAATTAATTCACTTTTGGAGGGCGGAGGAGAAGTTCTGGTCCCTCCGGCTTCAATCAAGGCTTCACATTTGCTTTCAACATTAGAAGGTTGGAAATCAGGGGGTTGAGGGACATTGGACCTGCTGAGCATGAAATTTACATGAAGATCCTACTTGTCAAGAAAGACCAGGCTTTTACAAGTCGGATGGCATTGGAGTGCTCCTTCTTGTAACAGTAGGAAGATACTTAATGACTGCAATGAGTTATACACTTGCATCTCAAAATAACAGGGAGTACATTAAGAGAATTGGCTTTCCAGTGTTTCTCCTTAGATATTGTGTGTAAAAAAATCCTAGTTCATGGCTCAGAGTAATTATCCTGTGGTCTCACAGCACTTCAAAAATGTGATCTGAGCATATGTTCTGTAGACTGCAAAGCTGCAGGCTCTGCAGGCTATCTGGATTTTTTTTTTTTTTTTTTTTTCTTTAATCCTCCTATCCAGTTAACCCTACCTACTAACCATAGATGTGTACCTAACTATTTCTTATGTAAGGGAAGCTCTCCTTTGGTAGCTCCAGATTTCACTTTTGCATTCTCCACTTCCACCTCTTCAGGCTTTGATACTGCCAATAGCAGACTCTGTTCCTGGCCATTTCTAACAGGAGAAGGAATCTTTCCAACACACTCGTTCTTCCTATGGCAACAGAATCTTCTCATTGATTTAGCTGTTAAATAATTCAGAGGTGACAAACATCTGTTTACGCCAATGTCCTGTTTCATGTCTCCCCAGGGAAAAGGCAGTAGTCCAGAAAGAAACATCAAGTTGGGCTTGCTGAATTTCTTACATAAAGACTATTTACCAACTAAGGTATTTTGCTCCTACATTTACTTTCCCTGGAGATGGAACAGGCTAGTTCAGACTTTGGTACACTAGAGACTAATTATAAATGGGGGACAATGGCCCTCCCTTAATCCATCTTCAAGGAAAGACGAGCTGTAAAGGTCAATAAACATCAGTTCCATAAACATTCTTGTGAGTCTGAAGGAAAAAAAAAAAAAGCAGATGTGAGAGATTTGGTTTCAGGGACTTTCTAGTACCTACTGCATATGTGCACACTAGATGCCATAATTTTCCTGTGTGCCTGCTGTTTTTTTTCTGAATCTGAGTCAAATATAAACCACTTTGACATCTGATTCACCCTATGAGGATCAGAAGCAGCTTTTAAAAGCTACCATGTAATTAATGATGCAAAGTTTCATAGAATAATAGCAATCTGAGTCCACATTGTAGAAAAATTAGTAATTCTGCATACTTCAAAACTGGTGTGTGAAAGAATGATTTAGTGTGTCCTTTAAGGCTGATACTAGACTTCTGTGAAATGTAATATGCAAACATGTCTGAACTGTCAGCACCTCTGATATTCAAGTTACTTTCTACTTGGTTTTGGCAGGACCATTACTTGATTATGTGATGCTAGTGTCCATTCAAGTTTCTAAACTGTTTCTTTTGGGTATCTTCTCTCATTGCAACTCCTTCAATCACCTTGCTTTGACCTTTTTCCAATGATCCAACAGAGTTTTTCTATTCCAAGTTTGTGCACTTGTTTCCCACTTTTGTCTCTAGTTCCCTTTTTTTATTGTCATCTTGATCCAGATTTTTCTGGTTTTGTATTTTTTTGTTTGTTTGTTTGTTTATATTGACATATCTTTGCAAATTAAGTTGGTGAAATTATTGTCTTTTAGTTTTTTGTTAGATCAGGCAGTCCTGTCCAATATTCCAAAAGGCCTGGCACAGCTATGCTGTCAATGATAATGATTTATTTTGTTTTGGTTTGTTTTGGTTTTATTTCTCAAATTACTTTTCAGCCTGGGGCTGACTTACTGCATATTGAGTCCATCAATGATATTGCAATTTCATAAAACAAACATTCATGAATTACAGATAACTGGTTTCCCCAAATCAGCCCATTGTATCAGAATGAATAACAGGTGTTCTTATATATCTGAAAGAACAATTACAAGCATTGGGAAAATGTTGGAAAGTATTGATTTAGTTACTCAGCAAGTGTGAGATTTTTTTAAATGAGAAGAAGTGTCTCAAAACGCTGCAAATTTTGTATAATTTTGGTTTTGCCCTGAGCAATTTTCAAAATAACAATAGCGCTTGTCTTAGCACTTGAAAAATACTAAGAAATATCATCTCAAGTTTTAAATACTCCTTTGGCACATACACGTAATTACAGTGCTCCCTAGCCTGATAAAGAAGACATTTATTTACCTAGAATACAGAAGAATCTAAGTAACCTTTCTGGTTATTTAACCCATTGTTAGCTGCTTTCCTGTGCGTGCATGACTGGGTTTACAGATACCTAAAACTCTAGATAGAAAAGTATCAGAAATAACTAGCTTTTTAGTGATAGTTTAGGAAAAACTTATTTAAGGACTGATTGTCACAGTTCTTCCTATCTAGTTACTATTGTTGGACAATGAGGTTAATATGAAGCCTCACTAAAACTGAGGTTTATTTTTCATGTGATTTTTCAGTTTAATGTTATTGTCTTTAAACATATAATAAGATATAATAAATGTGGCTTCATATTTGTGAGAAGAATCTACTTACCGATGGAGCCAAATAGCTCCAGATGGTTTTGAATAGCTAGGTACTTACAGATTTACTTCTATTTTCTATCTGAAGTAGACTTTTTCTTCTATTGTGTATACCACACAGTCAAAATGATAAGAAATTATTTTGAAGCAAAGCAATAATCTGATTCCTGTCTTGCCAGAGATAATTTAACTTAATTTCCTCTGTAGCCATGTATCATTGAGACATTGTTAAGGAAGAAGTTCTTTACCATGAGGGTGGTAGAACACTGGAACAGGTTGCCCAGGGAGGTGGTTGAGGCCCCATCCCTGGAGATATTCAAGGTGAGACTTGATGAGGCTCTGAGCAACCTGCTCTAGTTGAAGATGGCCCTGCTCTCAGCAGGGGGGTTGGACTAGATGACCTCTAGAGGTGCCTTCCAACCCAGACATTTCTATGATTCTATGATTGTTCATGAGAAGCCTTAAAAACCTTTGGATCATCTTTCCTTTTGATCTGCTGAGAATCTCTTAATCTATGGGCTCTGACAACAGCTTTGTGGGATTCATTTCGGATTATTATTTTTGTAGCAGGAAAACTCTTCCAGTTATATCTTTATTCTCCACCATTTTTACAAATAAATGAAATTGCCTTCAGTGGGGTGTTAAGCTTGCCTGGATACCAAGCTGTTATTCACTTCCCCTCCTTAGGAGCACAGAAGAAAAAAATAAGATGAAAAAGCTCATGAGTTGAGATTAGGACACAGAGATTGTTGAGACTGGGTTGAGATTGTCACAGGCAAAATAGACTTGACATATATAAGGTTAAATAAAATAATTTCTAATTAATGACAGAGTAGGGCAGTGAGAAATTCAAATAAAATTAAAACTACCTTCCCCACACCCCTTCTTCCCAGGGTCAACTGTGTTCCTTCACTCCGAACTCTTCTACCTTGTCCTCCTCAAGGGCACAGATGGACAGGGAATACAGGTTGTGGTCAGTGCATAATATTTTGTCTCTGCTGCTCCTTCCTCCTCACATTCTTCCTCTGCTCCAGCATGGGGTCCTTCTCCTAGGATACAGTCCTTCATGAACTTCTTCAGTGTAGTATCTTTTCATGGGCTGCAGTTCTTCAAGACCTGCTTCATCATGGGTCCTTTCCACAGGGTACAATCCTTCAGAAATGGACTGCTCCAGCTTGGCTATCCCAGCTCCTTTCATGAGCCTGATCCTGTGTGAGTTTCTCTCCATGGGGTGCAGGTTCCTTCAGGGTTTATCCACCTGCTGCAACATAGGGTCCTCCATAGACTGCAGTGTGGGTATCTGCTCCACCATTGTTCTCCATGGACTGCAAGGAGACAACCTATCATCATAGTCTTCTCCATGAGCTGCAGGGGAAACTCTGCTCTGACAACTGGAGTACCTCCTCCCCCTCCTTCTTCTTTGACCTTGGTGTCTGAAGGGTAGTTTCTCTCACATTTTCTCACTCTCTCTCACAACTGCTTCAGCAGCAGGTCTGTCTAGGACATGCTTGGAACTGGTGCCATCCAAAATACGGGCAGCTAGTCTCTTCTCACAGAAGCCACTCCTGCAGTCCCTCCCCACTACCAACACCTGGATAACACCTTCTAGTAATGTAAGGCTCTTGTGCTGTTTTTTTCTGGAAGATAGCAGCAGCTGAATATTTCCAAGCTGGTAAATGGAGGTATTTCCCATTATTAGAGATAGAAGGATTGATTTTACCAGTTCTCCCATCATATGCTGAAGAATATAGGAGAGGATTTGGCATCTGCTTTGAGAAACTTAAAGGTTAGCATTGCGTACTAGTTATTTTGAGTGTACAAAATAGTTAAAATGGGTCTGAATGAGTATTGTAAAATTATTTATTGCCTTTTGTCTGCACAAGAAAAATCTCCCTTCTCTGGAGATCATCACATTCTTTTTGAATATCAGAAATTTTCACAAATAAACTTCAAGAAGGTGGTAAGTGTTACTCCTTGGCAGGTAATGTTATGGACTGTCATACTGTAATGCTAGTAAATATGAATTCAAATCCATGTGTAACCACACCTTCACCTTCCCCCAAAGATGGAGACTTGCATTTCAGTTGTAACAAATCTTAAACAGTTCAAGGTAGGTGTCATCAGATTATTTCTATAGTATTTGTAAGTACCTGCTTAAACAAAGAAAACATTTTTATCAAACAGTTCCTAAGACATTTTTACAAGACAAATCTGTCTTTTACATTTTTTGGTTTCATCTTCTAAAAGAATATACAATTTAAATGCATGCTGGATCGTAACATAGCTGATGAACATCGTGATGAACATGGTGCTAATCTCCTTTAGCATCACCTCTCTTCCTCATAATTTTGGTATTCTTTGTCTGTCTGCAAAGATACCAATTACTTTCTTGCTGTGGTCTCTGTTATCTTGGCAATCATATGAATGCTGAGGATTAGTGATTTGAATGTAATGAAAAGTTCAGTGTCTTTGGTTTCCATGAGAATGTTTTTAGCCAAATTTAACATCTGGCCACTAAAAGAATAACTTATTCTCATCTTATATAGTTAAAAACTGCTGTCTTCCTGGAACGATACCATTACATCTGACAGCCAAAACTGAACAACAAAATTAATACGTAAAAAAAACCCCTACAATAAATCAGCAGTTCATTTGTGTTTGATTTTGTTGTTGTTTTGTTTTGTATTTTCCCTTGGATATTGCTACCTACATCCTTATCATCTCATAAAGTCTTATCTGCTAAATACTTTCTTAAATAATATGAAATAAATATTTACTGCTTCCTCAAATTTGCAACCTAGCAGTGATTTGTTGTAAGCAGAAATAACACATTTTGAAGTGTGATTCTCTGTAAGCACATTGAAAGGAAGTGCATTTGGAGTTATCACAGAATTTTGATTATCTTCCTTCTGCAGGATACTGCATGATTACCATGTTTGCAAATGTTTTCATTAGTAATAAACCCATCAGAGCTTCTTTTACACAACTCATTCATATTAATCCAAGTCTTTGTTACATCTTAAACTCTCATTACAATTTATGACTAAATCTAACTATATAAAATTATCTTTACTCCCACTGTTTGTTTCTGTGTTATATAGGCTAATCTCCTTCTGGGGAGATTTTGCTAGCTGTAGGCATGTCAGAGGCAGAAAGATCCATGAGTCATTGCAAGACATCTATATACAGAGAATGAGGGTTCCGTATGAGAATAGGTATTAGAACATGATTTGTTATTAGCAAATGATCTATCTGGTGGCACCACAACGTGTTTCAAGCATGGCATAGGTGTTTAAGATCTTATAAATATATATATTCCAATTATTTGATCTTGTCTTATGCTTTATGTACATAAAATAAGCATATACTTACTTTCATTTGTACATTTCATAGTAGAATCTAAAATAGTGAAAGGATGCCTGTCCCATCCTTGATCAAATACTGTAATGCCATAACTAGGAGCAATACCACTGACAACAATGATGAAACGTTCTTAATCGTACAGGTCTCATAGATATGCTTATTTTGAACTATTATAGTTCAAGATGAACACCACATTTTAAGCACGGGAAACTATTAAGTCAGTCATATTAATGAATGCGATATATCCTGTTGGCCTATGCAGTATTTGTAATTCTTAGATTATGTGTTATATAAACAAAAGTCATAAAAGTGGACAGAAATGAATAGTCAGAAAGTATGAATAAACCTTGGAAACAACAATATTCCTGATAAGTGAGTGGAAAGATTCAGCAGATGAATAAGTTACATTATCACTTACGGATCATTCCCCACTTCCTCCCAGTCTCTATAGCTATGGAGCTTGTTGTACTCCTTTTAAAAAAAAGTTCAAAGTGTAAGATTGTGCATCATTGCTGTATTTCTTCCATCTCTTTTTATCAGTATAACTGATTGTGCTGAAGTGGAATTGGGCAGTAAAAACTTCAACTTCTGAAGTTTCAACATTTTTATTTTCTCTGTTGAAATTCGTAGAAGGATTTCTGATTAATTCCTCCATTAGAATTACACTATGAAGAAAATTTTACTCCCACCTGATTCATAGTAAACTGTATTCAAGGTCAAGAGCTGCATTAGAAGTTTAGAGATATTAGCAGAAGAAAGATAAGAGGAGAAAAAAATACTTGGAGCTTTATTCATACAAATGGAGTACAGAAAAGAGAAATCTTTGTTTAAATGAAACAGGAAAGGCCAAATTTTCTGACTAACAAATAGAAACATAGAAACATAGAAATGTCTGGGTTGGAAGGGACCTCTAGAGGTCAACCTCCCCTGCTGAGAGCAGGGCCATCTTCAACTAGAGCAGGTTGCTCAGAGCTCTGTCAAGCCCCACCTTGAATGTCTGGGATAGGATACAGAGATCATTGAAGGGTGTTATTATGGGAAAGCACAGGTGAGTGTCTCACAATATACCTTAGGCTCTTTGGGTAGAGCCATAGCTACAAGCACAGAATACTGCAAGAAAAGAGAGGAGCTAATCAATGTCTCATATCAAAGACCATCAGTTTAAAAATCATGTGATTTACCTTAGGAATCTCATAGTTGTCCAGATGAGAATATAAGGATATACAACTACATATTAAGAAAATTACTGAAAAATAGAAAATATTTGCAGAGAATTAGTATTAATTAAAGCACAGACAGTAATTTTAGGGGATGTTGGGTAGTAAATTATTACCTTAGGTGGTATTCCTTCCCATGTCTACAGTGGACTAGCTACATTTAAAGTACACATCTCATAATCTATTAATAGTCATAGGAAAGAAATAAATACTTTGAGGACACCTGCTTACTGTAGATGCATATGTTGAGAAGCATCAAGAACAAGGCTTCTCCAAAAAGGAAGATGAGCCAAAATGAGAAGGTGACCCCAACACAGGCAAGCAGAGACAACCTGAGAGGGCAGTCCCACAGCACTGTTGCAGGACCAGGATTGTGGTAGGGACACAGATCAGCAACAACTGAGTGATCATCAGACAAGGTGAGGTAACAAGTCAGGTCCAGATCAATCTAGGAAATCCAGTCAGCATGTCAGGACAGCTGGAAACAGGGTCAGAGAAAGCTGTTGCAGAAAACTATGAGACTCATTCTCTTCCACCAGTCATTATTTACACTGTGTGACCTGTGAGGCTAACAGGGTCCGGCTGCACCTAGCTTTGAAAGGTTTATCCTGATAAAATCCTGATGCAAGGTGAAGGAATAGATTTGAGCTGTTTCCTGAAGCCCTAATTATTTTTTTATTATTTTCAAATAGGCATGAATTTAGAGTAAGTTGATCCTCAGCTTTGAAATATGCATATTCTTCATTAGTGGAAGCATAGCTGTTATGTGAATGTACAAGGTGTGTTGGATGTATTTGGCAAAGTGGTTTTTAAACTGACTATCATTTCAAGACAACAGGAATTCAGGTGGCGTAGAGCCTAATACGAAATTTATTGAAATACCTTGAAATATCATTTGGTTTACCATGTTATATGGAAAAATGTACTTCCATTCTGTTTGTTTAATAAACATACTTGTCCCTACTTTATCCCCAAAGGTTGGGTCATAGAATAAGAATACCCTTAAGAAAAGGGCACTTGGCATATCACCCATTCTGGTGACTGGACTGAGATGCTTATATGTCCCAGTGGTGAAGAAAAGCCACCAAGTTCTCTGCACAAGCTACAGGGTGCAACAGAATGGGCGCCAGTGTAGGAATGGGAAGGAGTGCACTTGGCCAGCTGAGGTGTCTCCTGCTCTTAGCTTACCTCAGGACAGGGAATTGGAAGGAGAAGGGGAGTCCCTGGTGGGAGCCGTTGCAGTTGTTACAAGGGAGAGCATCACTTGAGGCTGTTTTAAACTTTATCTTCCTCATTGCTACTTGCCTTCTATTTAGACCCACACAAAGAACTCAACTATTCAATGTTATCTGGCCTTTCTGTCATAAAGGAACTTGAGTCAAGCTTTCCATATCTTATTTAGAGAGCATTAGAGGTAGAGAAGCCCAGTAGCATTGGCTATAAAAGGCTTCTCAGCTTCTGTGGAAATGAAAAAAGGTTCTATTAGAAATTACTCTGAAACACAAGGGCTTGTGGAGAGAACATTTTCTCTGTGTGGGATTTATAACCACTTTAGAGAATGCTGTAATAAGAACTTGCTATCATCTGTTATAGTTCCCTAGGTCCAAACCAGCTCTGGTATCAACATACTTTTTAAAGAAAATAAATCTGGAGGATATAGTGGATGAATGGATGCTGATATTTACTGGACATAATAATAAAATCAAAATGGGAGAAAGGAGATGGGGTTCCCAAATGATTCTGGTAGAAAATATGGAGCTTGCAATTTAATGAGAATCAAGGATAATCTGAAAGCAATTTGTTTAAGTCTCTACCATCAGTAGGTTTTGATTGTTATTGTTGGTAAACACTGACTTCAAGAATGAGTATATTATAATATATTAAGCTACTCTGAAAGGAAACATGAAATAAGGTACATGTAGGTGCAAGAGTGATTACAAATGATGGATTGAACATCAAAAAGCAGACTCAAGAAGGAAAAAAAAAAAGCATAAGAAGGTAAGAGATGGATAAAAGTTAAAGACATGCACCATTACTTTTATTCCGTCACCCTCTTAAACCAAAAACTGAAGGTACACTGTTACCCTATCAACACGGCAAAGCATCTGCTCTTCACACTGCAGAAAGATTTCTGTCCAGAACTGAATTACTTCAGCTGCATTGGCATGCAATTTCTGTTCTTAATCAAATGGGTTTGTGGAGAGGTGAAGCTTCATTCATAGATTTGGTGCTTTTCCACAAGATTTGTCCCACACCAACTGTGTTAAGGAAATCCCATCATCCCCCATATCCTGAAAAGAAGGACATGACTCTTGATTAACGCATACAGGAGAAAATTCTTGTTGTTCATGCCACAATATTTTCTATGCCACAGCTACTTTCTGTGTCTGATGGCAATCAGTACTTAGTTATTGCTACTGTTGCTAGAGAAGGCTATAGAACTAGATGAACAAATTGATTTGTATTGTGAAACTGCAGTTGAGGTACATCTAAACTGCTTTAAAGTTATGGAATTAAACCAAGACTGTTAAGGGATATTTTACCTCCTTATAGAATTCCATTAGAAAGACATTTCTTTTTTTGAATTCAATGGTATAGCTCAAAAACTATATTCTGATGTGAAGCTGTATAGGATATTTTTATAATCTTTGGTAACCATCACAATACACATACTAGGTTAATCCAGGCATGCTATTGTGTAAAAATCACAACATCTAATCCTTTACTATTGCCTGTCTGAATGAATTATGTATTGAAAGATGCCAAATATATACTGAGACTGTGCTTCTCTATCACCTAAGATATAAGTGAAGACATGCTCCCAATTTTGTTTTGGTGTGTGATCTCTTTGTAATTAATAATAGTGTTGTTTGTTTTTTCTCACAGCTAAATGAGTAAACACTTCTGTTCAGATTTCTGTAGTTCACTGCCATAGCACTGATATGCATAATGCAGATACAGGATGCATTATAATCTGAATTTGAGTGGTAGATGTTTCATGATATTAATCTACTCTTTTTTAATAAGAAACCTTTCAATGTATGCCATACATAATCATGCAACTGTTTATCTTGCTGTTCGTATGAACAGCAGTTTAAACAGTCAGGAGGGCTCCCATCTGCCTCAAATATTTTATCTATCCATGGAGTCAGGAAACAAAAGGAAAGGAATATTTTGTGCCTCTCCCTGTATCTCAACTACATCAGTCTTCTGGCCCCCCTTAGCAGTACATGGATGAAATGGGAGCATTCTTTGTCTAGTATTGTAGAAAAAGGCAGGACAGATTTGTGACCAGACTGAGGGAGCTATGTGCTTGTGAATGGATTATGGTGGCAGGGAATCAAAAAATGTTTGAATTTCAACCCTTCATCTTTTATTGACAGAGGAGCAGTTCACAGCTCTCCAAATTATTCAAAACATGTTGGGGCTTGCAACTCCAGTTTGAAAAGAGTAGTTATTTCTTTTACATTTAAATGATTCCCTAAATCTCAATGGATTTTCATTTGCATAAAACTTCTGAAGAACAATCTAAGTATATATATATATATTATTTTTTTTTTTTCCCAAATATATCCAGCTGGACTCTGCCAACTGGAATTTTTTGATGCCACTCCAAAGTGAAGTCACCAGGCCTGGAACCTCTGCAGTCAGTCATCCATGCAAAGATCACAAGCTACAGTTTTCTACAATCAGGCCAAGAATGCACAGGGCCACTGCACACCATTGAGGCATTGTCTCAGAAGATAATCCTGTCAGTAAGTGTTGCTTAGTCAGGTAATGACATAGTACTAGAATACAACAGCAATTTGTGCTTCAGAATTCAGAGGATCAGCATGTGGCTGGATGAGGTTTCTGTCTTCAATATCCAAATACTAATGCTGTAAGTAAGCATTTCAGTATTTTTATTTTATTTCCACTTAGCACATACTTATAATCATTAAAAATGCTAGAAGAGATTTGTCTTTAAATAGAAATTGATGTTGGAGTTGAGAGGATCTAGGAGCTCTGGGAAATACTGCTACAGTGTAGCTGAGTGGAAAACACTTTTCTATCCTGTATATTTTTGATAATTTGTATTTATTTGACTTCTCCAAAAAGTATGTAATTTTTTTTTTATTATTTTTTTATAACTCAAAATTCTGGAGTAATAGAATTCAATTTAACTTAGATATCTTGTTTCAA
>JAAGNO010004872.1:9986-20936 GCA_033439905.1 Ceryle rudis | reverse complement strand
CTATATTTATATGTTATCATAACTAATTTAGAGTTATGCTCTAAATATAATATATAATTCTAAATAGAAAGCTCTTAATAAAGACTCTGAACTGCAAGATTGTCAGTTTAAATTTCACTAATTTTCAAATCTTTGTTAAAAAGAAAAAAGTCTTCCCCATGAGAAAATGGTGAATTTCTGCAGATGGAAAATGTTTCACTGAAATAAATCCCAGATTCCTTATAATAGTAAATTTTTTATGCTTCTTAAGAACAGCAGCAGTATGGGACCTTTAAAAGTTAATGTCTCAAATAGTACCAAATATTCTTTTCTATCCATCTTTTTTTTCAGTCAGGGTGTAGATAAACAGCATTTGCAATATTTTCTTAATCAGTACCCTCATATCCCAATGGATTCAACCCTTTTGTCAATTTGGTTCCCTGCTGAAGAAAATTCTGTTTATTTGTACCATTACAATAGCCAGGAAATTAATGGAATTCAGATCTCCTATGTTCATCTTCTAAGCCTACAATACTAACTCTACCATATTCAATAAAAAAAGAAGACAACTCATTTATCATCCCCCCTGAGATCTCTTTCTGGCAACCAAGTTCTTATATTAATAAATACAGCAAAATGCATTTACTTCATGTCAGTGCTTTCATAATACAATTGTTTTGCTGAGCACGTTGTGCATCTTGCATACTGGACCTTTGGTTCCTATTTCATTCCTTGTCTGTCCTTATTGTTATCTAGTGCTGAGCTCCATAGACAAGTGAGCCCCTTCCTCCAAAGAAGGGCTGTAAGAATGTGAATGGCAAGCCAAAGTCTGCTATCAAAATATTTTTTCCTCATGTTCCATCCTTATTGTAGATATACAAGATGCAGATTCAGTCTTACCACTGGATTGCTCTCGGAGTCCCGGTATAGGACCAAGTGCCTGTTAATGGAGCAGGTCATTCATGTTCAAATGGGTCAAAGCATACACAAATTTAACCTGCAGCATCTATCCTGTCACAGGGTTTTCCTAAGCCCAAAATACAATTTTTGAGCTGAGAATCAATTCAAGAAAACAGGTAATAATACAGGTGGAAAAGGACTGGAAGATAGTGGTCCACTCTCATGCATGCTTTTATTTTTGTGCGGACAAGGTCAATTTGTGAGTGCAGTCAGTGCTTCAAAACAGGCTTGAATATAAAGTTCTTCGCATACAACACTCTTCCCTCTATCACAACAGGGCGAAAGAAGGGAATTTTGCTCTTCGGCTCTTAGATACAGAGATTGATTGTCATTCTTCATGAAGCACTGCAGGTTTGAATCAGCTGCTTGGTAAGCTTTCATGATAATTTCAGTGATCCCACTGAAGGTAAATAGTCCATAAATACTGTTAATCTGACCTTTCCTATTAAAAAGAGGTATGCTGGGGAGTCCACACCACCTGCTGGATAGTGTTACACTGAGGCTTGAGAAGGTGGTTTACATTTTGGACTGGCTGGTTGTCAGAAGTTTAGAATACCTAATCTCTAATTCAATAAACTCCTGTAATCAAGATGTTTATCCCAGTATTTGATGAACATTATACCTGGCCCACTATGCAAATAAAAAGTGTTTTTTTGAAAGGTGAAAAGACATTCAGGATGAAAACCTTACAAAATGAGCTGTTGAGAAGCTGTCATGACAAAAAGTAGCCTGCCCTTTTTTACCAGTTACTCTATCAAGGGGGAAAGGCTGCGGTTAATGAAGTGGAAAGTAGTTTTTAGTATCTCAGCATCACTTCCTTGGCTGTCATAATAACTATTCATTTCCATGGCTTGAAATGGACTCTGTACGGCTGTTTTACAAAAGTGCTTTGAAAGTCAAGCATTTCTGCCATGTGACTCTATGAAACTCACATGGTAGCTTCGAAGAAGAATTATATGAATTTGAACTACATGGAGCCCTAACTAGAGTGAACATGATGATTTAGAGAATTCCTGAAAGTCTCCTATAGAAAATCAGTCATTGCATACGTTATTGTACAATAAAATCATCCGGCTACTTGTATTCATTAAGCATTTGTCTGCAACAGAGTTTTCCCTTTACGCACTGCTCTACTCTAAGGCTGACAATTTGGATGTGGATGAATGTACTGATTTTTAATACTACAATTGTAATATGGTACTTTGTGTTCCTGCAATAGACCTACATGATACTGGAAGTGAATAGTGACAATGGATATCCCATGGAAACTCAGTAACACACCTATGCTATGCTGGATGCTGCTCCTACTGAAATTGACAGCAGTGTTTCCAGTTATATCAATATGAGCAGTATTTTGTCTGTCTGTGTGGGAATAAAAATCAGAGGCAAAAAGGAAAGGATCTGCATGAATCACATATGACTTAGCTTCTCAGTGTTTGATTTTAATAAAAGGTTGTTGAAAAAAGGGAAGAAAGGTAAGATTAGGAATGTAATTTAACCTTGCTTAAACTGTTCTTGTCAATATAATATCATCACATGAACTACCTTTTGTAATAAAACAATAGAAACATTAACAATTGTTCTGCCTGAAATCTGCCTTCCTCTTCCTCCAGAGTGTCTGTCTTACCAGCCTGGGGACTGTGGCTTTCTGGCTTTCTGAAAAGCTACCTTGTGCATCTGTTCATGGCTGCTGCTGTGTGGGTTCGACCTGTGTTCGGCTTCCATGCTGTCCTGACAACTGCCATCATCTACCTGTGGTGTCTTGACCTGAGGGCCCACATTGTCAGAGATCTGCTTGGTCTGCCTTGTGGATGGCATTTCCTCATTAAGATACTCACAGATCCAAGTACTCTCTCACAGACACAATTATGTCATGTTTTCATAATTCCGTTCATATTCTTTTACTGAAGTGATCTGCTCTCTGCTCTTGGCATCCACCCCCTATCTGGATAAACTGTAATTTTTAATGGAGAAGATACAGAAGAGCTTACGTGCAAACCTGCAAACCTATAGGTTTCCAAATTTATGTTAAGCTGGTCTCTATAATCTGTGCCAAATTCTCGTATTGTACTTAATTCATACAAAATGAAATAAAAAAGTAAAAATCAAGCCACTATTAGGCTTTAAGCTGCACTCATATTTTTTGCAACTTTACTTTCATAATTCTTTAAAAGCAACTTTCAAACTAAAGCTGTGTCAAAATTTTATAGCTCCTATTTGTGAAAAATATGATAAGAGGAAGTTCAAAAATGGGAGGCATCAGATGTGCATGAATGAAGAAAGTCAGAGCAGAAGAGATTCAAAGTGGAAATTGTAACACAATGTGAATAGGCCAAAAGATCAGAAATTACTGGGTTTTACTTTGTTAAAGTGCAGCACTTACGAAAGTTCTAGTGCTATCAAACAAGAAACATTATTAAAGCACAAGAAAATAGTTTAATCTTTAAGATTTATAAGGTACTGTAGACTTAAGAACATACTAGACATGAAATATGGGATAATATTTGTTACAAGACAAAGAAATAATAAGTGTCATTTTATTGTGTTTCATAATAAATTTCTAAATTATATTATAAATTTTATGTATTCTCCCTTGTAAGCAATTCAAATATTTGACTATAAAAGTGTAAAAAGAAAGAAAAAAGAGAAGGAAACATGGGAATGTTAAATTTATATCTGAACTGTGTGAAGGCTTAATTTTAAAATAATAATGTGACTTTAGAGCTTTTGGGGTACTTGGAAATTACAGACTGCAGTAGCCTCAGTAAAGTCACTATGTTTAACATACTTTAGTCAATGCTGTGTTACATTTAAAGCAGTTTTGTTTCTTTATGAAATTAAATGAAGATAAATGTACATCCAAAGCACAAAGATGTATGTTGTTTTTCAAAGCAAAGACATGCACAAAGGACTTTCCTTCATATTTGATTGTGGAAGGGTTTGCTTTGGGAGAAAATGTCTATTATTGCAGTTAGAGAATTTCACTCTGGGGTTAAATTATTTCTCTATCTCTCTTTTTTTTTTTTTTTTTGTGAATGCACTGTCATAGCTTTTCTGTTGAAGACAAGCAGAAATGCCAGCAAAGGGGTATTTGTATTAGCAAAAAAAGTAAAGAGGTGTTTGGAATATGGTGCACACAGGTAGATAAAGAGCTGTGTAAGGGGATCTTGTGCCTGAGAGGGAGAGAACAAGGAAAAATTAAATACAAGAGAAATAACAGGTGATGGGGAAAATGAATTGAGAAAGAAGAGCGTGAGGATCAGGGGCTTGGACATAGGTGGCAGAGGAGCTGATCAGTGACACACAGCAGACCACTTCCGAGAGCACCCAGTTGTCTTAGGAGGCATCCATAGAGCTGGGGGCACAGTACTACTTGGAGATATGAGTGGTGAGGGAGCAAAAGTCATTAGGAACGTCTCTTCCCACTGAGTCCTCCTTCAAGTGGTGGGAATGGACAGCATGCACAGGGACAGGATGAGAAGGTGGAATGAGTTGGTTAAGCCTTAGGTAGAGGAAATGGTGAGGAGACATGTGCAGACAAACTTTCAGCAAGAGGATGTGCCCATGTCCCTCAGCCTATAGAGTAAATTCCTGCACGTGCCACCCACAGCCTGAGGCCCAAGTGGAGGCTGGCTCTGCTGGGTTCTTCACACACATCACCACTCTCCTCTCCCCCGAGATGACATGATGTCCCATCTCTTAGTGTCTGGAAAAATGCAAAGTTGGGAAAATGGAGAAATTGGCAGACAGGTATGGAGCCTAGTTTTGAGGTGGATGGGCTTCAAGTGACACAGTTTGGGAGGCATGCTAGAGCAGCTGAGGGGCATGCAGGGTCAGTGGGCTGTCCTCCAGCAGGGGACCCAGGGTAGGGAGATGCACAGGAGGCCCCCAGAGTGGTGAGCAAGTTGTCTGGCCCACCCCATGCACCAGTGGGAGGGAGAGTGAGCATCTGCACAATTTACCAAGACGAAAGAAGAGATGAGGGCATTAAGAAGACAAGGCTGCCAAAGGTATGAAAACACCTAGCATAGAATGAAATTTAAATTCAGGACAGGCACACAAGTCTCATCCTGACCAAGGGTCATGACTGAGTGGTGAGGGAAAACAAAATGAGTGCAGTGGTGTAATCTGAGATCAAAACAGGGAGATGAACCTTCAGCTCTTTCAGATGAGTTTCCTTTGTGCCAATATTTGATCTGAAAATGAAACACAACCAAAATTCAAAGTAAGCAGAGTCCCACAGCCCTGCAAGGCTAATCCCATGTTTTGACAATGCTCAGAGCAAATCCCCCTCAGGTGATTCACATGTGTTGCTGTGCTGATTTAGTGACATGATGTGTTCAGCAGGATCTCCTCTGCTCCAAAATTAAACCCAAACAGTGCAAAGATGATACCTTCATCCCCTCCAAGAATCAGAGGAATTGGCTAATGGCTAAATCTTTTTGAAGCAGGATTGGGATGCAGCTGCACTGAGGAAGGGAAATTGCAGTGATACAGCAGTTGTGTTAGCATGTGAAACAAAATGGAGGCCATGTTCTGAATGACTGTGGTAAAGCCCAAGCTTTAAGGGTTTCTGATTTTAAAATTTCCTCATGCTTCACTGATGTAGCACGGCCAGATAGATAACTTCTAGAGAGAGACCACATCTGCATATTTCTTCTTTCCCATGAATACATCTAGCTGCCAGAACACACTTCCTCCATTATCTTTTCCTTTCTACTTTTTGATGGTACAGAGAAGATAAAATAATACAGAGCATATTCTGTCACTGACAAATGCTTTTCAGCCTTCAATTGGTAAAGGCAAACCTGATATTTATTTCCATAAAAACCAATCTCGCACAGCTGTAAGCAGACCAGGAAACCATGGCATGCTTCACATGGTTAGCTATTTTTCTTTCAAAATGACGTAAATTTTGTTGTGATTGTTGGTGGAAAGGCAGCATTTCTGAAGCAGAGACCTGCAACGTGAGGTGTGGCTCCTGGCGCTTACTGTTGTGCACTGCCCTGGACCTTTCATGTGGACCAGTTTCAGGTCATGTGTAAACTTGGATGGCAACTGAATGCCTCATTTGCTCGGTTGGAGTAGTTGTAGCCTTGAGATTCTTAGGGAACTTCTGAGTGCAAAGGGACAATTCTGGTGCTTTTAGGTACACCGAGGACTGTAATTTTGGATCTAATATCTAAATTAGGTTGTAATTTTGGAGTTGAAAATCAAAGTTAGGATGAATTCTACCTGAACTTCATCCATCTAAAAGTTAGCTATCTAGTCTAATATTTCTTAAGACTCACTTTTTCTAGTCCTAGTTCTTCATGTATTGCACACAATGTGCAATGAAGTTTAACTGCACACCTACAGCACCCTATCATGGTAGCTCTGTTACTTCTAGAACTAAATTACTCTACATTTCTCTGTGCCCAGGTTATATGAAATAATAGTCTGAATAAAGATCTGACTGAAGACTTTTATTCCAGGTACTGCACAATCTGGAATAAAAATGTTCTGCAGAGAAAGTTCAAGGTAACATCAAAAAACATGCTGCAGAAGTTCACATACAAACTAGATAGGGCTCTTGCAATGCTTTGTAAGGAATTTGTTGACATCTATTCTTAGGTCCCTGATTTTCTCTGTGTGATAGCTCAGGGAGCCTAGGAACTTCAGGCTCCAGAGACTGAAAGACCAGCAGTAGTATCCACAGCTTTTCTGAAATTAATTTATTATTCTTTGGTTTGCACATGCACTCCTTCAGTCAGTTAGTAATATCACGATGAGTGATAAAGTCATGTTGTTATATTCCATTTCTTGTGGATTCATTTCCTTGATTTACGGCCTTATCTTTTTATCTCTAAGTTAAAGCTGAAACAATTCCTCCCACCCCCTGAATATCTAGACTCTTTATTCTCTGTATGGTTTTGCTGAGGGAAAAAAAAATCCTTTCCTCTGAGAACAGCAGTAATGTGAAAGTTTGATAGGGTCTTAATGACCTAAATTGACCAAAGTTGCTTCTTGATGAGACTGCTTTGCAAGCCATTTTATCTTCAGTTTTCAGGAGCTAATTAAACTAATTTGAAGACAGAGAAGACAGCTTCAAAATGTGAAGACAGACATGATTGTTCCCAGAGGAGAAAAGATAATATTTGCAATGTCTTCAGCCAAACTTTGGTAATATTCAGAGTTAGACTTTGATTCATACTTATCTAGAAATAAGTAATAATTTCCAGAAAGTCTTTGCTCAAATACTAATGAAGGTGTCACTTTATAAAAAGCATAATGTTTTTCTTTTAATTTCTTAACAATTGATTAATATCGTAGAAACTCTACACATAATAACAGTTGATTCACAGAAGGATAATTTCTTTTATTGTGTCCTTGAATCAAATGTTCCAGTTGTGTGGGCCATGTCAGGCTAACAACATCTCCATTTCCTAAACTCAGTTATTTTTAATTTACCATAATTGATATACAAGTAATTTATTTCTGCCAAGAAGACGTCAGCTTCAGAAATTCTCCAGTTGTCATTGATAGTCACTGCCTCGGTGTAGTCCTTAGCACAGTAATATTGGTGCTTTCTATTCATGTCAGTAAACTCCTCATCAGACATCTTTGTGAGTGATGAATACCATGAGATATTAATTTTTTTGCATAATGTTGCAGCTTTTACTTTTGTACATAACAATGAAAAACTTCTCCTATAAAATACTTCTGAGGGAATTACCCCATCACGCACTCTCCAGAATGTTTCTGTTCAACATATACATGACACCACAAGCAAAGGCAGTGAGGAATTCTTTTGCTTTCTGTGGCTGGTGGAGAGCCTAGAGTCATTAAAATGCTAACTTAATAGCTATTTTGTACTCACATGAGCAGCACACGGTAAAGTTACATGCTAAGTAGGTGGGCAGGTGGCATTTTGAATCCACCCCAAGCAATCTCCCATGACTGACACAAAGTGCTGTGATTAGACTCTGAATGAGAAAACTCTGTCACCCCAAGCAACAGTACAGTTATATAGCAAGCAGCCACTTTATTTATATAGGGCCACCTTTCTTCAGCATAGAGATTTCAACAACATGTTTTAATGTATTTGCAGGGAAGTTTCTGTGAAACCTATCACATGAGAAGGTCACAGTGTCAGTTGGAACAACAACAACAAAAAAATATCAAACCAAAAAGATGGAGCACTGTCTTGAAATATAACAGGATCTGGAAAATGGAGTACCAGTCCACAGTGTAGTACAACTGTCAGATGGTTCCTCAAATTCTAGTGTCAGGCTGATAGCAGAAGTACATCTACCTAGATATCTGCTGTATAGTTAGTGCAAAACTGCACCATGAATTTTATAGATAAATGCTTATTCTCAGTTACACTTAGAAACAACAACAACAATAAAAAGACCACAGATGTAATCTTGCTAATAAAGCAAGGTACCTTGTTCAGCAGAGGAATTGCTCCTAAATGCTCCTAAATGAAAAAGAAATATAACCCCCTTGGTCTGCGACAGCCCCCACCATGGCTTCAGCTGTCTGTCTTCCTATGGCTCGGGTCTATTTCTGACATGTCCCCATTATATAAACCTGTGACAGACTTCTGAGCATGTAACTGAGCTCTGAAAAAGACCATAGGAAAGCCTGTAGAGAGATTAGTGCAAAATAAGAAACATAAAATTGAAGATAGAAATAGGGGAGTTGGTGTTTGCTGGCAGCTGACAGGCTTGAGAAGAAAAATACCAACATAGAAAGGAATAAAACCCTAAAGGGAGAAAGATGAAATCAGCAGATGACAACTCATCAGCATGGAGAATCCAATCTAGGGGCAGTGGCTGGCTCTTTCCTTTCTGACTGGCACCTTCAGACCAGCAAAGCCTCTTCAGATGTCTCTTCAGGGTAGTGAGCACATTAAAGCTTAGACTTGTAGCATTTGGGAGTGATAGCCAACAGCTGCTTCATATTATAAATTCATGCATTTCTTGCTTGCACAATCTCTTCATACACAGTTCTTTAACTGTCTCCTTCAGGCTCCTTTGAACATGAGCAAAGTGACCCAAGAAAGGATTGCAGAGGTGCAAAATGAAGTCCCTCAAAGCTAGCTCACTGCTAGGAGGATGTGTAGGAAAACAAGCCTATTTAGAAAAATAGGTTGTTTCATATTTCTGCCATTAATCCTTGCCTCTTCTTTATTATGATTCATCCCTTTTCATTGACTGTCCTTCACAAATGCTTGGGTGACTCCTTTTTCTCACCCCAGAGGTCCTTAAGGAGGAGTTAAGCTATAAGTCAGTAATGGGGTAATTTAGGTGGGATAACTAGAACCTTTTGTGACTGTAGTTCAGCTGTAAAAATACTCCAGAGCAAAGTGTCAGGTATGAGAGACACCTGGAAGTATGAGCTTGATGGATATCAGCAGCACAGACCAACTAAAAGAACAATCTTCCCTTCTCTTTCTCTTCAGGAGTATTCCTAGACACAGCACTAACACAAAAGGCAAGCCAAGATTTGCAACCAAAATTATGCTGTTTTCTAAATATTGACAACATTCATGGCACTATTTTCTTGTTTGTTTGTTTTGCTTTGTTTAATGGAACAGTAAGAAAAGGACAGCTACATCCACTAAGTCTCTTGACAGTTACTTATATGTTCTGTTCCAATTACCTGAATTAAAATGCAGGACATACCAAAGATATCTGGAAGGTCTTTTGAACTAAATATTATTAGTGGTGAGAGATTGTTTATTATATTCATAGGGCCCAGATAGGTATTATTAGAGGTTTGGGGTTTTTTTTAGTTATGACTGTTTAGTTATATGTCATTTTGTGAATTGCTGCTATATCTTGAACATTTCATATCTTCTACTTGCCAAAGAGTTTCTGATTTTTTCAGACTGTTTATAAAGCTCTTCAAGGTCGTAAATGATACTCAGTGGCAAGTTCATATATCAGAAATTATGACTAATGGAGACAAATAAGACATTGTGCAGAGCTATAAAATTAAAACCCACTAGTATTAGTCTAATCAATTCTGTTTATAGAAAAATCATTTGCATACTACAAAAAACACAGCTTACAATAAGTGAGATTTTTCTGGGTAAAATGAGCTGTATATCAATAGTCAAAATAGTTGCATATAAAATATGCCACCTAAGCACCATTTTTAACATGGAAAATAATTTAAAACCAGACATTTTTCACAAAGCTCCCACTAACAGCAGTAGTTCATTATAATCAGCAAGTCAAATGGTTACTTATAATCACTGATGCTGATAATTAGTCTTTTGTCTTTTTCCCATCTGGTGCTTTTAGCAAGATTAATTTAATCAAGAAGTTTATCCAGATACTAATTCATTAGCTGATACCCTCTTGGGTTATTTTGCAGCTTCCTTTCATGATCAGAAGGTCCTAATTCTTTCCTCTTTAAGAGACTCTATTAATGACTATGATTTAAATAAATACATGGATATACAAAATACATATGTAAATAAAAGGTTTGTTTACACTCACTTTAAAATAAGTGATATTATGAATATATCTCAGAATGTGATTTTTAATTATTTTTTGTCACACATCAGAGGAAAACTCAATACAGATTGGCAGGAAAGAAATAAGGTATGTCTTGATTAAGGACCAGATGTTGCTCTCTTTCATTAATCTAGAAAAGAGCATGAATATGGGTGACAGACATAGGCTCATTATCAGTGCTAGTACTGTGAAAATAGATATAATTTTTTTTCATCAATGGCAAAGTAGAAGAAAGAAAAATGCTTTAACATAAAGAGATTTCTTATCTGCATCTTATAAATATATTCTCTCTTCTCCCTGCCTCCTGGAAAATAATAATCAGGTTGAAAATGTATTGTCCATGGTGGAATAATTGAAATATCTTTTGAATTTTTCATAACTGTATTTAATTATATTCAATGAAACCTTTTTTTTTTTTTTTTTTTTTTTTTTTTTTTATTAAGAATTAAAAATTTTGAATAAAATTTTTTTGCTTGGAAAAAAAAAAAAAACACCTTTT